>VUQI01026029.1:0-10280 GCA_015106735.1 Paratilapia polleni | reverse complement strand
TACAGATGATTTATTCATTATTTGTTCATGATTAATCAATTTGTATAGAGACAGTGACACTACAGTATAGACTTTAAACATATTTGTGAAGAATTTAGTTTCTGAATGATGTTGGATGAATTATTTATTAACCATTTAGTCATGATTTTTTTATGATATACTAATGGTTTATAAATGACTTATAACACATTTGTATTCTGTTAATATAGCACTTATTAATCATTTACAAATGTATGTGAATCTTTTCTAAATGATAAGTTCATTTGTAACTAAAAGCTTATAAATGATGGTGAAGGTCATGTGAGTGCAGTGAACTCACTGTATCAGAAGGTGGGGACATTGTGGTTAGGATGGACATGGTCAGCAACAATACTCAGGTAGGCTGTGGTGTTTAAATGATGGTCAGTTGGTACTAAGGGGCCAAAGTCTGCCAAGAAAATATCCCCCACACCATTACACCACCAGCAGCAGCCTGAACTGTTGATACAAGGCAGGATGGATCCATGCTTTCATGCTGTTTATGCTAAATTCTGACCCTGCCATCCAAATTTTGCAGCAGAAATTGGGACTCAGACCAGGCAACATTTTTCTAGTCTTCTGTTGTCCAATTTTGACCTCTGGCATCAACAAGGCGTTTTCTCCCAGAGAACTGCCATGCTGCTGCCATGTGATTGGCTGATTTAGATATTTGTGTTAACGAGCAGTTGAACAGGTGTACCTGATGAAGTGGCCTTGAGTGTATGAAGGATGTGTTAGAAAAAATTGGGATAATCATTTGGCTGGAGTGATGCATAGCTACATTCAGCACAGGCACTGAAGGAAAGAAGGCTGCGGGTGCTACCACTGAATGATACTCACACTCAACAAACCTGTGTATTCCGACATGATTGGATGGTGAAAATAATTCAGCAAAAGCTCAAGTAAGTATAGACTGATGGTGTGTTTTCTTCACTTTGTGTGGCTGCATCACATGGTCTTGACTTGATGATGTAGTATACTGAATGCACGCAGTTGATGCGATTGAGATTCATTACTTTGTATCACTAATGTTGCTACAGGAGATTTTTTTAAATTAGTTTTACAGCTGAGTAGCTGTATCTATAAATTATAACATAGTGTATTAGTGGTTTTATACAAAATAAGTAATTAAAGCTTTAAAATAAATGGTAAGAAATCCAAAATACAATATCCAAAATATTGTATAGTAGAAAGCAGCAAATGATATTTCAGGTTTGTGGGGCAGTGCCACCCCTTCCTCCCCCTCTGGACACTTTCCTGCTCAGAGAGAGTAAAAGTCTTGAAAGTTATCTTCAAAGAATATTTGAAACAGCCAATAGGAGCATATGCTGTTTACAAAGTAAATTGTTATATAACCTGGTAAGGCTGAATGTTGTATCACTTGTGCACTGCTGTCTTGTGTAGTGGTCCCACTGGCAGGATGCAGTCACTTTTACCCTGAATTACAGAAAGCCACACAGTTTTGGGTGAGTGGGAATGGCCCTCCAAGTTACTTGAGTTCGAAAACTTGAGTTCCATATAAAAAATAAAGTGGTGGAACTGTATTCATGGAGGGTAAAGAAAGAATCACCTGCCTATTTTTCTTAAAGTTCCCTTCTCCATTCAACTTTTATGCTTTGAACTTTCCTTGCTCTCTCTTTTACACTGACCACCTGGGGTTTTTGTTTTGGTTTTCCCTGTTTGCTCTGACTTTATTTTGTTTGCTTGCTGCACTGCCTTGTTGCTCTCAAATTGCCTTGTGACTTTTTTTGTTTGTTTTTTTTTTTTTAATGGAGAAAAATTTGCCTCAAAACGGTTACAAATGTGTATGATATGATCCACAAGCATAAACTGAGATTTACAAATGTGTACCGTGATTTGTGTGTAACTTTTGAGGACTGACAAATGCGTGCTTCAATCCACACACAAATGCAAAATAATTTGACCACATGTAAAACTATGTTACAAATGCGTATTTCCAAACCTGAATAAATAGTGATCATTTATACACAATTTTTAAAGTTCAGCTTCACAAATTTGAATTCTTTTTCAGTTTCAAAAAGCTTCCTGTGCGTACAAATGTTTGAAAATACATGTCATCCCTTTCACTCACCTACAGTACCATAAATCACATCACATGCCCACGTGGGGTTTTGAGACAAGTTTCATGCTGCCAGTTTCGTACAGATTCACATGTGTAACCTGTGTTCAAGTGCTAGTGGAAAACTGGGCCATGTGGGCTTCCTCTGTATTTCTGCGGTTTTTTTTCTTTTTTTTGGGGGGGGGGGTTCCAAATAAAAATATTTCTTTTTCTAAATAAACAGAACAGCTTTCTACTAGAAAACATAGTAGAGTTGGACGTTGTTCTGCTGGGAAAAGCAAGTCAGTGCTCAGCTGCAGATTGGAGGACACCATGGTTGCACATCCCTGTGGCTCATCCTCTGAAGCGAGCATATGCTAACTAATCACTTGTATATTTTGAATATAGATATAATCCAGGTAAAGATGAATAACACCTGATGTTAATTTTACCATTCTGATAACAGCAGGCTAACAAAAATATTATCTTAATGACTATTCCTGAACACTTTGTCATCTGAGTTCATCACCAGGTTAACAGCTTTCTGCTCAGCTAACATCATCTTAAAGAAATCCTGGAGATGGCAATTAAGTCCTATCAGTAATTTTTTTTAACAGTATTCCACTTTGATCTAACAAATACTTTTTTAGTATTTTGAAGTCAGAACGCACATAATGGTTTATCATAGTTTATTACAGTTCCTGTTACAAAAACACATAATTTTTTTTCTTTAAAAAAAAAAGCCATTATGGTACTATTAAGACATACAGTATATCTACGGGTGTCTTATTTTCTGATAAGTGTAATAAAAAAACGCAGTCAAGTAAAGCATATTCCTGAATGGCTGGACTGGGTGAAAATAAATTGCACTGAGGTTTAGATTCAGTCCACTTTAGGATTGTGTATTTAGTTTATTCCACTGCACTGAATTGTCAAAGCAAATGTGGCACACAGTCTTAAAATCTCTTGTTTAGTGTTTTAAATGCTGCCAGTACATCTCTTAACCAACCTTTGTTTTTATTTGTGTGGTTCTTAAGAACTTTAACTAAGCTGTGTCAAATATGACTGTTCCCCATATCATTATGTTCTTCTGACAGTGTGATCCCCATATGTGAGTCGGTTAAAATAGTCAGTAACTTTATAACACTATCTCTTTATAATTAAAAAGTGTGCTGGCTCATGCAGTACACTGGGAATATTTTCATGGAGGCTCAGTGGTTTGTACCAATGTAAACCATTAACTGTCCTCCCATCTTATTTCCCTTCATGGTTCTGACTCTCAGTCTCTTCAAACCTACACAAACATTTATTGTGTTTACATTAACTACTGTACTGTTTATGTTTAACTTTATTTTGCATGAAGTCTCATCACAATTCTTTTCTTCACAGGTTTTATTGAAGCACATCATGGGGAGAGTCCATGTGTCTTACACACACCCTTCAATGCACCGCTGGATATTTGCTATCATGAGTTTGTACGTAGTAAAGAAATGGGTTTTCAGCTCCATCACAGCATCTTCAAGTGTCACAGGATGTTGCTCACTGGAGAGGTGGTGTTGAAATGTTCACAAGCAGGGCCTGATCCATATTCTCCGCTTTTCTCTGTAAATAAGACAAGCGTTACAATTTCTTACAATAAGTAAAACAGAGGTTCAGATGAAGTGTCATATGTACAGTATACAAAGGGTATATTAATTAAACCTTCAGCTATTGCAGGAAATACAGTATTTTTATACAGCATTTTCCAGAAAGGCAATTCAAAGTACATTACATGATACATTAAAATGATATATATAAAATATTACTGTAATATTAAGCACACTGTACTAACCCATACTGAACACCAATAATAGTGTTTCTGAACTGGGTTGTTTTAGCCTCTTTGCACTGGTTCCCAGTATGTTTTAAAATAGATTTATTGGATTTTTGTATTTACTGGTAATTGCATGTGTTTTCAGTTCACTTGTTTGCCTTCAGCATCTGCATTTAGGTCCTCAGCACTCCTACTATGATTATTCTATTTTTTATGATTATAAAAGCAAACTTTTATAAACACTGATTACGTATATATATCTTAATTTTTCCCCTTATAATGTTGCACCTAAAATTCTTAAGTGTCTGTTTCAAACTAAACACTTGTTGCCATCTCCAGGATTTCTTTAAGCTGATGTTAGCTGAGCAGAAAGCTGTTAACCTGGTGATGAACTCAGATGACAAAGTGTTCAGGAATAGTCATTAAGCTAATATTTTTGTTAGCCTGCTGTTATCAGAATGGTAAGATTAACATCAGGTGTTATTCATCTTTGCCTGGATTATATCTATATTCAAAATATACAAGTGATTATTTAGCATATGCTCGCTTCAGAGGATGAGCCACAGGGATGTGCAACCATGTCTTCCCATCTGCAGCTGAGCACTGACTTGCTTTTCCCAGCAGAAGAATGTCCAGCATGTAGCAGCAACTTATTTAAACCATATATTAACCTTCACAGGCTACTGTGTAGTGTCTGTAATTGGTAAATCTATGTTTTCTATCAGAGGGGTGATGAGCTGTTCTGTTTATTTGGAAAAAGAAATGTCCATTTCATTTGAAAAAACGCAGGAATACAGAGGAATCCCAGATGTCCCAGTTTTCAACTACCACTTGAATGCATCTTACATTTGTGAATCTGTGTGAAGCTGGCAGTGTGAAACTTGTCTCAAAACCTCACATAAGCATGTCTTGTGATCTGTGTGTATCAGGCGATTTGTGCACACGCATTTAAGATTCTGTAAGTCGGTAAAAGGGATGTTACATGTATTTTTAGACACTTGTATGCACAGGAAGCTTTTTGAAAGCGAAAATGAACTTGGCTGAACTTAAAAAAAAATGTGTGTAAATGATCATTTTTTATTCAGGTTTGGATATACGCATTTGTAAAATAGTTTTATGTGTGGTCCAATTGCTTTGTATTTGTGTGCGGATCGGAGCACACATTTGTGAGTCCTCAAAAGTTATACACAAATCACTGTACACATTTGTAAATCTTAGTTTATGCTTGTGGATTATATCATACACATTTATAACTCTTCTGAGGCAAATCTCTCTCCATACCTTTTTCTTTTTTGGGTGTGGGAGTGGGTACTGCAATAATGGTTTGCATAAGACCCTGAGTGGGGTAACCTGACTAATAATGTTAGTTATTTAATTCAGTCTAGTGGTACTATTTAGGATTTTAGTAAAAGTCCAATATGCACACTCAGTGGAGTGTACTCATAAGGGATTTGTCTGACAGCCAATCATAGGATGCCCCTATCCTATGATTGGCTGTCATAGTAAACAGCAAATCTGATTAAGCTCTTTCAGGATTGGATGGGGATTCAATTTTCTTTTTTTTTTTTTTTTTTTTTTTTTTTTTTGTTTTTTTTTTTTTTCTGTTTTTTTTTTTTTTTTTTTTTTCTCTTGTTCTATGACTTGAACTAGAGCAACAACAACAAAAAAAACACCCATGTTGCCAGAACTGTTAGAAATGTGATTTATTGCAGTCAGAGTTTCAGTTTTAGTTGGTGTTGTTGACATTTGTGTTTTCCCCATCTTTCTTCATTGATTAGTTTGTGTTTGTGCTCATGTCACTCCAGGATTATGTGCCCTTTCCATCAGCAATGATAACTGTTACCTGGCATACCCAGGCAGTGCTACGATAGGGGAGGTCCAGGTGTTTGACACAGTTAACCTGGTAGGTGAACCCAGACACACTAAAGCCTTCTGAGCTCCTGTTTTTTAAATAATGCCATCACGCTGAAGGATTCTTACATTACATAGCATTTTTCTGTCAGGGCTTTCTCTTGCCTTGTACAGTGGTGTTTCTGAAATAGTTTATCTCTGTGTGCCTTTGTGTTTTCCAGCGAGCAGCAAACATGATTCCAGCCCACGACAGCCCATTAGCAGCTCTGGCTTTCGATGCTACTGGAACCAAACTGGCCACAGCTTCAGAGAAGGTAGTCCAGCCACTGTACACTACATTGGCCTGTCCTCTCTGTGGCTGATTTTCTGTGTGATTTTTGTTTTCCGCCTGAGTAAATAAGGATCCCTATTTTTGCTTCCTGTTAGTGTTGTAACTCTGCACACCTTGTGTCTTTTTCACTTCCTCCTAGGGTACAGTCATCCGTGTCTTCTCAATCCCAGAGGGACAGAAGCTCTTTGAGTTTCGACGAGGAGTCAAGAGGTAGAGGATTTATGACTGATGTGCTGCAGTTTTGATTCTTCAGAAACGCCTGTGCGTGTGTTCGTACATATTCACCAGCTCCTCTGTACATGTGACTTTCTGTGCTTCTCATCTCAGGTGTGTGAGCATCTGTTCATTGGCGTTCAGTATGGACAGCCTGTACCTTTCTGCCTCCAGCAACACAGAGACGGTCCACATCTTCAAATTAGAAACACAGAAGGAGAAGTATGTGTATGTAGCTTTCTGTCTTTGGAAGGCTTTTTTCCTATTTACTTATCAACAGTATGCCTCCTCTAAAGAAAACATGTCTCACATTCTGCACATGCGCACTCAGGCCAGCAGAGGAGCCCACCACATGGGGAGGTTACCTGGGGAAGGTCTTGATGGCGTCTACTACCTATCTGCCTTCCCAAGTCACAGAAATGTTTACCCAGGGGCGAGCCTTTGCCACCGTACGTCTGCCCTTCTGCGGACATAAGAACATTTGCGCATTAGCTGTGTGAGTATACACACTCCGTACTCACATGAAAGCAAATACAGCACTGTGAAATAACCATCATTCTGTGTCGACCAATTTTACAATCACAGGTTATGCAAATTTGTGAATTAATATATCCTGTTGGTCACCTGTGACACTACCTTTGCCCTACTTTTTTCCAATTTTGACTTGTTGTGAATATATCAAAAACAGAGGTGGGTAACATTCCTTTAAAAAGTTCCATCGCAAGATTCCTGCCATTAAAAGCCAATCATTAAATTACAGCATTACCTACTGAGAAAAGTAACTCATTACAGTACTTTTGCATTATCAAAAATAAACACTTTGTACATGGAGGTTGTGCATCCTGACGGTATGTAGGCTAGTTTGTGTGCACAGAGAGTTGAAATCAGTATCATTTCTTCCACCACATAAGCAGCAATAAGCACATTTCCCTCAGAAAGAATCAACGCCTTTAGCTGAAAGGTAGCTTTGTGGTTCCATAGCTTGTAGCACTGCAGTCGTTCTCCTCCACTCCGCCCCTTGCTTCTTCAAAATGTGAAGTAGAGCTCCTTAGGTCCTGACAGACACTTATCTCACTACAATAAATAATGCAGATACTACAGTAATGTAACGTCCTCTCTGCCATCTCGCTACATGCCACTATACAGCTGTGTGCCGAGGAGTCAGAGACGGAAACATTGCGACAGGGATTTGCTCTTTTTTTTATGTTTATATACTTTTGTCAAAGGGAACAGGAAAATATGGCAACATTTTAACAACAAGTGATTGCTTATTTGAAAAAGTAACAAAATAACTGAATACTTGAATTAAAGAGCTCACCTGTTACATTACCCCTTACAATGAAAAGTAATCTGAGTACTCTAATGCACTGCTTTGTGACTGTCGTGATGTTTACTGGGGTGGTCTTGTTGTTGCTGCTCATGATAACTACCATTGTTCCACTACTGCCGCTGCTGTGAAGTATGAATCATCTTCTCTTTCCCTTCAATTTGAGAAGAGCAAACAGGAAAATGTTAATGAGCTTGTAGGAGTCTTAATAACTGTTGGGGGAAATCAAGTCTGGTTCTTGTAATGAGAAAATGTTGCCGAAGAGAAATGTGATCCAGATTGTTTTCTACAAGCTTTGGTAGCTGGGACTTTTGAATGAATCTGTGTGTTCTTTGTTTAAAATTAGGATTCAGAAGATTCCCAGGTTGCTGGTTGCAGCGGCTGATGGCTACCTGTATATGTACAACCTGGATCCTCAAGAGGGAGGCGAATGCACACTCATGAAGCAGCACAGGTAACACACAGAGTAAATGCAGAATGTGAATGTTAACTACCAGCTTTAGATGTATACAAACTATGGGCTGAATTTGTGGAAGTTAAATGTAGGGTTTCTGTCACTTACCTCAGGTTAGACGGCAGTGCCGAGCCCCCCAATGAGATCCTTGAACAAGGGTCACATGATCGCCCACTTGTGGCCCAGACCTACAGTGGTGCTGTCACAAAAGGTAGGTCACAAAATATTCACAAGTAACACTTCTTATTTTACAGGGTTTTCTCACTTTTTCCTTTCTCATAATGTCATTAATAGATTTGCATAATTATCATTCTTAAGAGAATCATTAGACTTCCATCTAATTACAGGGGAATTGGGGACAAGGTTCTGGGAGAGTTAATTTACCTGGTTGTGTTGACTCTATAAATAGTTAATTTCAAAAAAATGTTTCCACTCATTGATTTCCTTCTGCTGCTTATCTGGCATCGGGTTGCTGTAGTAGCAGGATACGCAGGGTATTCCTGCACTTTAAGGCCAGATGAGATGTATAATCTCTTTAGAGAATTCTGGGTTTACCGCAGGGTCTCCTCCCATTTGGGCATGTCAGGTAAACCTCAAAGGAAGGTATCCAGGATGCATCTTAAGTAGGTACCTGAACCACATCAGATGGCTGCTTTTGATACGAAGGAGCAGCAGCTCTACTCTGAGCTCCTCACTTCATCTCTTAAGGCTTAGTGCAGCCAAAATTTAGCTGCTTGTATCGCGTTCTTTCAGTCACAACTCAGAGGTCATGACAGTAGATGAGGGTTGGAACACGGATGGAACGTTTCCCTTCCACCTCAGCTCTTTCTTTATCAAAGCAATCTGATAAAATGTCAACACACAGATCTGCCTGTCCATTTCACGCTCTGTTTTATCTTCATTTGTGATCAGGATCCTGAGATACTCAAAGAGAGAGCAGTCCATTTTCTGGCAAAGAACCAATGCCTCAGACAGTTGTCCATATATATTACCAAATAACCAATACAGTTCTTGTAGGAATTTGTTGACCTGTTTAATGTAGAGTTACCGTTCTTCCTATCATCAGAGTGTAAAAGAAGTCTAATGAGGAATGTTTTCATACTTGTGTGCTGCGGGAAAATAGCTCAATTGTCAGGTCATAACCTGTTCAGTGTCCATAATTTCAGGCAGAAAGGAAGGACATTAGACATTCAATATTTGACCTTTGAACTCTTGTTTCCTAGGTTACTGTGAAGAACAGGGCGCAGTGGGAGGGGTGGGGCTAGAAGATGACCTCAGCGACCTACGTTTAGAGGAAGAGAATGAGCAGCCGCCACTCATCCTCGAAACCGAGTGACTCGACAGATAGCTGTACCCACCAATCAGAGGGCTCCTCTGGTGCTGCTAGAAACACGTGACCCAAGAGGGGCATGGACAGGATCAAAGATGGAGGCGTGGGGAGGGGGAATGGGGGGTTTTTGGGTTGTTTTTTTTTAAGTGCTCGAGGTGTTCAGGAGCCTGTCTGCCAGTGTGTTTCCGTGTGTTTGTCTGTTGACATACATGTCTGTTTTATTTCTTCTTCCCCTTCCCTCCTACGCTCCTTTTTCCCTCAGTTTTGCCTGTCCAGGCCATACTGAAGCTTTGCATGTACATGTGCCAACCGCTGAAGAAAAAAAAAAAAACATGCTCCAATGTGAAAACGAGTATCTGTAAGTGTGAGTGGAAAAAAAAAATGTAGCTGTGTCTCTGTTTAAGACACACACACACACACAGCAAGCCCTGTGTGTGAGTAGAAACTGATTGTGTAAGTGCCTCTCTGCCCCACTGTCATGGCTTCTTTTGTTTGAGAGGGGGACCTCTTTTCATTGGCTGAATAAAATCTACTTTCAGTTGTCCAATCTTAATTGAGGGTGTTTGCTATCTTTTCTGACCCCTTCCCCTCTCTCTCTCACACACACACAAACACACACTCATACACTATCCTGCAGAGGGTGTGGCATCAGTCTAAGATTTTGGCATGAGTCAGAGGTGTTTGCGAATATGAGTGTGTGCGCTTGTGCTGAGACATCGTGTGTGTGTGTGTGTGTGTGCTTGGGCATGTACATTAGCAAACCATCTAGTCATTAGCTTTTACACTTGCCTCCGCTCACTTTACCTCATCCAAACAAGAGGCTCAGTGAACCTTCTCCTGCCCTCTCCTCCCTGTCCTCAGGCCTGCAGTCATTGGTTGATTTT
>VUQI01026028.1:11320-21379 GCA_015106735.1 Paratilapia polleni | reverse complement strand
TACATTTACTCCTTAATCACTTCCACAGGTCTCTTTGGATATCATCTTCTTTCAACACAAAGCACACTTTAGGGCGATTTTAAGCTTTCGAAGCATTTTCATTGTAAAAGTAGACTTGAAATGAACTTGTAGTGTATTCAACACAGAAAACAGCCCGAGCGGAACCCCACCTTCACCTGGCTTTTGTTTTCCCCACTCATTTCTCCTACGCTCCAAATAAATGATGTTGGGTTACTTTTTTTTATTGTTCTATCTACCACAAAGTTCTACATTCTTTGTTTCTTGGGTCATGTCGGGCGCCTCAGGTATAGTCAGAGGGGTGAGTGTACGTCATATTTGTTCCTGAGCAGGTTAGGATGGGGTAGCTGTAACCTGGACGTGTTTATTACCTTTGTCAGGCTTTCGTGCTATGTGTTGAATTATGTTGTGGTTGGAATGCTGCTCAAAAAGCAGCCTACACAGTGAGGAGGTTAGTGACCAAAGGAGCACGCTTACAGCTGTTTTGACATGGAACATCTGGCTCTGCAGCTCACTTGGAGTACGTCCAGGTGAGTCCAGTGACCATGGATCCAACTGCCATTATAAATACACTATACTGTAAAATTCCCATAGAAAAGGCGCTAGTTTGACTTTGTTTGAATGTAAAATCTTTAGCATTTAATGTTAATTTGTATAAGTAGTGTATCCTAACTCTAAGCACACCTGTCCCTACCTGTACATGCAATAAGAACAATTAAGTATTAATGAATGGCATCAATATTTAATGCAACACTCCCATTACACCAGCATTAGAAAAGTGAGTTTTGACTCATGTTACAGCTCCAGTGTTCAGCATCCATGTATATATCATTGTTTTTTTGTTTTTTTCCTGCATCTAAACAGTTTTGGTGCCCACCAGAGAGGTTTGGGTCTTCCACCAAAGGAAAATCACCAAGACCAATGGAAATATTAACCATTTATTTAACCATTTTTTAAAGTTGGGTTTAATTTACTCCGGCTTCAATGCATTTTGTTTGTAAAATGGCCAAAAATAAGAGGAAAAGGCATACTTCTGTTAAGTAAGGTAACACAGACCTTTCTATAACTACATGCAAATAGTCACCCCCCAAAGGCCCGTTTTAAGCCATAAAAAACCCTTATTGTCTAAGATTTATGGGAGGCTCAGTGGAGATGAACTAGATTTCTAATTCATGTTAGGATGTGAGATTAGAAATGATCTGCAGTTTAATTAATGTCATTAAATGGTTATTCATGTTCCCTCTGTGCCGGCATGGGTTTCCTCTGGGTACTCTGTCTTCCTCCCACAGTCCAGTGACATGCTTGTTAGTTTAACTGGTAATTCTAAATTGCCCATGTTAACCCTCTGATGGACCAGGGCGTACCCCTGGCTAAGTGGTTAAGAAAATGGATGGAAGGAAATGTCTTCCTTTTCCCAACAGCTGAATTGCATTTAAGTCAAAAATTGTCATGCAATTAAATAGCAATACATGAAAATCTTAATTTATTTTCTGTTGTTTTTCTTTTACGTATTCCTTAAGAAATTCTCTGTGTAAATATGGTGTAATCAACATTGAAATGTGACAAATAATCCATATACTGTAGACTTTGACCTGCCACAGTGCAGCTTTGAACAAATATTTGCACAAAAGCCTTTTGATTTAGGCTGGATTACAAATTTAATTAGTGTTCATGATTTGGGAATAGAGACTATGTACACAATTAGGAACCAGGCCTTCAACAATAATGTGAAGCTCATGATCTTCTTGCCACAGTGTCTCAGATAATATATTTGCTGACATCTTTCAAGTCCTTGCCTCTTTCTTGACTTGTAATACACAATAGAAGTGATAGATTTACCCTCACTATATTCAAATATTAAGTGGCTATTAAGTAAATGTAAATATGTAAGGAAAAGAAAAATACTGTGTGGTTCAAGATGGTGATCTCTTGTTTTCCTAATGATTGGTAAAATGGATATGCAGTTGTATCTGCTAAGAAAAAAACAGTGTCATTGTGTTTCCCAACTCTTTCAAATTTTATTAGGACAGTGTGACAAATTTGACTATATCCTCTCTTTTATTACACCTATTTTGGGTCTAAAAAGCTGTTGACATATGATAATGTGCACTGAATTCGCCTGCTTTTTCTAGCAATAACAATTTGGATGTGTCTAATTGAATTTCATTGTATTAAAGAAATATTGAACCATGACAGTGAGAAAAGGGCAAGCGTCACATGCACAATTCCTTTTAGCTGCTTTGGATTCAGAGTCCTGGTACAGTCACTGTTATGGAGTAAAGGCTTCATTGATGGTATTAATAATGCCTGTGCTTTTCCTGCTGTGACTGCAAAATCAGGGTTCAGCATAATCTGGCCCAGGGTAAGTAAAGAAATATGTCAGGCAATTTTATTGGTCTGTTCTGGCCAGTGACTGTTTTCACCAATTATAGTCATGAATTCATCTGTGAAACTGGATGAAGTAAAGCCTTGATTTGCTAAAAGTTTCACATCAAAGAAAGTGTATGAGGCTACTGAAGGAAAGCAGGGTTTGTTATTGCCATGGATAACACAGCACAAAGGCGACAATGGTGTACTGCAGGATTTGAAAGCACGAGCGTTACACTCACATTTATGACTAGAAATAGACTTATGTGGACACTAAAATGTTTTTAGGCGCATGAGTGCAAATAAAGTTTCATTTCTCAACAAAAAGGTTGATAACACAACAGTGACTATGATGCAGGCATAATTTGTCGTGAAGCTGCAGCTTCTACACACAGCGAGCAAAAAGGTTGCTACTCGAGTACATTTATTTTATAGTTTTATTTATCAAGTATTTTAGATTATAGATTTAGATAATTAATGCAAAATATAAATCTACTCATAAATTATGATGGATTTTTATAGGTTAAGTTTTTCTGCATTATTAGCTCTTTTTTTCCCCTGGGCCTGTAAAAATACATGAGGGGCCAGTAAAACTCTGATCTGCTGGCCCGGGGAACCAGCAGATCAGTTTTCCAAATGTTGGACACTGAAAATGTTGAATGTTTGAAGAGAGGTGCGTCCACTCAGCATGCCAAGACCACAAAGGCCCCCGACCTGCGACCTTTCCTGTTAATGCTTAACCCATCCAACACCATAGCTTGCAGGAGATGACCAAAACACTCAGTCATTTTTTCTTATGTGGGCTTTTCCACTGCCTGAGGAGTACAACTCACTCAGCCTCAGTATGGGCCAAATGAAGTCATTCAGATGTATTATTTATCCTTTCCTTTATATTATTGCATGTAATCCCTGACTTAGCCAGTGCGGTTGCATTTTAATGTCAGATAACAAAGCTGGCAGCTTTTCAGTTTGTCCATTACCTGGTTACACGCCACGTGATTAAACGTTATACCTACTTAGTGAAAACAAAGCAGCTGATATGAAAAGTCTGGCGCCGCTCTAAGTGTGAGCATGTGAGCTGCCCCCCTGGACATGTGAATGTATTATTTACTTTACCCACACTCGGTTTAGAAACTTCCTATCACCACTCCCACCACATCCTTCACTCACAGCACAAAAGGAAAACCTCTTTGTCAGGATGCAAACTTGACTCTTTATCTATGGTGGAAACCTGAAAGAAAACACACACACTTAAAACCCTACAGTCTCTGTGTAGCCTTGGTAAGGAAATATAAAACTGACAGTCCTCTCTAAATGCAATAAATGTTCTTCATTTAACAGTTGGGAGATCCTAAGATGTTGATGTTTTTTCATCTTCTAATCTAGTTTGAATTTGCAGCCACATGCACTGTTAATTTTAACCCTACTGACATGGTTTAATACCAGTTTGGTTATGTTTACATGGATGTTCTCCTGTTGGCTCTTAGCACATGATGGGACTAAACATTTTTAGGTAATTTTAAGCTTTTCTCAGGATTCCTAATCCTTCTTTCTTCATTACGTCACAACTGAAGCCGTGCTTAACTCTTAATTACTGTCTGCCCTTAAGCGAGTGAACATTTATGCTATGATGTTGAACCTAATCTGTTTTGTTCAGTTTATGCTGAGGGGCAGAGACACACTGGGCTGTCAGAAAACCTTTTCAGTTTTCAGTAAATCAGAAATCAAGAAAGTCTAGAAAACTCAAACAGACTTTTGTTCTATATTTGTCTTTTATTTAGTTTTTTTTTTAAGTACACAATTTTGTCTAGTCTAGTTGTTATTTTTTATTTCAATCGTGGTTCATTTCAATTCAGTTTTATTTATAAAGCACCAATTTAAAACAACAGTTGCCTCAAGGTACTTTATGTTGTAATGTAAAGACCCTACAATCAGACAATCCTCTGTGAGCAAGCACTCGTGCGAAAGTGGAGAGGAAAAAATTCCCTTTCAACAGGAAGACACCTGAAGCTGAACCTGACAACAGGCTCGGGGAGGGGAAACCATCTGGTGCAACCAGTTAGGGGGTGAGGGGGAAGAGAAGAAAGAAAAGGAGAGCATAGAGAGACAAAGATAAAACAAAACTATAGGGGAGAGAAGACATGTTAATGACATGAGGTAGGAGCATATAAACGCATGGGGGAGTGAAACGTGGAAAGTGGAGAAGAACTGCTCAGTGCATCATGTTAAGTCCCCCCGCAGCCTGAGCCTATAACAGCATAACTAAGGGATGGTTCATGGTCACCAGATCCAGTCCTAACTATAGTCTTTATCGGAAAAAAAACAAACAAACAAAAAGAAAACCGTGAAATACATTTTCTTTCACGCCTAGTTTTAGTTTTTACTTTAGTTTTAGTTTACTTAATTAGTATTGATTCTGTCCTCTGAAAAGTTTGCCCTGACCTACAGCAAACTCTGATTCAGATTTAATCTAAAATTAGACTGTAACTTCTCAATGAAGAAATAACACTTTCTTCCCTTTTACAAATAAAAACTTGTGTTTATAAACAATAAAACAGAGATTTTCTTACTCCAGGGTCTTATATAAACAGACTGTTTATAAAAGATGGACGTAGTCACCTTGATGTTATCCATTGGCAAGGTCCTGAGCTGAGCAACTTCGCCGTTGCCATTTTAGTGTTTTGAAACTGGGCATGACCATATATGGTAGCAACTCTTAAGTCAAGTCTCTTAAGTTAGGCCCTTCCTAAAGCGTATCCTGCTTTAATTGTTCTTTTTGACTCCAGTGGGACCATAATTTACAAAATGAACATCATTTTGTATTCAGTAAGACTTGAAACTAGTGATTGAGACCATAAACTCATAAGGAAAGTGTTTACTGAGGTCACAGATGAAAGGAGAGGACTGTTTTCTCATAGACCTTTATACAACTGGAATTGTTTTTGCAACCACAGGAGTCGCCCCCTTGTGGCCATTTAACAGACTGCAGGTTTAATTCACTTCTGGAGGGTATGTCCATCTTTTATATACAGTCTATGGTCAGATAATCTTTTGTGTAACTAACATTATTAACTGAGTACATTGATGTTAAGCCTTTCCTTTTCAGTTACAACAGTTGCTGTTCTTAAATGTTAGATTGGCTAATAGTTTAAAATTGTCGGTCCACCTTCTATTCTTATTGGGGCTTAGTGACTTCAGTGTTTGTTAAATTACTTGTGTTACACCTCCAGACAAGTACAACAAACTTTCAGCATCTGTTACATTGGTTTCTCTTACCAAAAGTGAAATCCAATAAGGAGAAAGAAAACATAATTTCTAAATCTGTTTTCTATTCCTCAGTAATGTTGATGTCACTCCCCAAAATTCTCCAGCTAAGCAGTTTTTTTGTGCTGTTGTATGTTGTGCACTGCCACAAGAAACTTTCTGCTTTACTTAAAAAAATCATGTCAAAGGGTGTCTGAATGGAGAGAAATTACAGCGAAGCATAAACATATAAAGTGTCATTTAATTTCTTCACTCTATGAATTGAAAGGCAGTAACACCCTGTAGTATCCTGAAGTGTAATCATATCAGGTCAGCTACAATTTCCAAAAGCATTTTTATCCTGCAGCTATTCACTTTCATTCTCTGTAACCTTAATAAATGCAACGTGTAGGACTGCATCTGTACAACAGTGTTGGATGTACAGACATTTTGTAGTGTGTGCCTCCTGGGCTCAGTCTGTCATTTTGTCAGTGTGACATCTCAGGCACTCCTTCCAAAGGAAATAACAACTGAAAGGTTCAGTCACCCAGAAATCATCTGTACGCTTCATTTAACCCATCTTGTCACCTTTCATACCTGGCTTTGCTAAGAGCAGTCAAAGCCAAAGTGAAAATTAAAGTGGTGACTAATATGGCAGCGTGGAGTAAAGCTGATCCCAGTGTGTGTCATTGTGTTCTCTTGTACTGCAAATGGCAAGGCATTTTAAAAATGCATGCAAATTATTATTCATACAGTAATTCAGGATTAACTAGTTCCCATGTTTTCATGAAACCTGGTATAGTCATCAGTGAAAATACCCCAATACATCAACCCTAAAAAGAAAAGCTAAATAACTCCTCAAACAGCCTAATTTCTAATTTAAAGAATATAAATTATTTTGAGTTCATGCATCTGTAGTTTCTCACTCCAGTAATACTTTCAGCCATCAGATGTCTGTGAGATAAGCAAAGTAAACTCATTACTAATCAAAGTAATGCACTGCACTTTCTGAGATGGCTCATAAAAATCTCTGCTTGGGAAAACAGGCTTAACGTGAATAACAATGGTTATGTGGTTAGAGTGGCCTAAAAAAGAAAGACAGGAGAACAGGCATGCACAGGTACCGTGCTGTATCACATATCTGCATTTTATTGCTTTGCTCATTAAATTCAGTGACGTGCAGTTTTATGTGCAGTTTTTCATGCGTTTAGAAGTCATTTTAAGTACAATTTATCCATCCCTATTTTCAAAGCTGTAAAAAACCCCAGCAACTATTATTGTCATGTTTGTTTTCATGTACAAAGCATATGAAGCATGGTGAAAAACAATAGTGGCCAAGAAAATAGAGTTCCATCAGAGAGAACAAAACTGAGATAGCTACCTCTTGTTCACCAATCTAGAAAGACTATTTTTTCACCTCTGTCAACAGTAAGATGTTCTCAAATATGATAGAGGTACTGTAGTATTAAAAGACTAGAGAAAGTAGAAAGAAAGTAGAGACAGAACAACTACGCTGAGAGAGAAAGGGTGGAGCTCTCATCCTGTGTCTGCTTCCTTCCTCCCATCTCTAAAAAGAGGCCTGTGTATGCAGCAAAGCTACAGCAATAGAAGTGAGATATGAGGAGTATGATTTAGTGCTAAGCTGTGGAGTTGCCTTCAGCAATGCACTGCTCAGTCAGCATATTTGGCAAGAGGCATATTTGGGATTTTACTACCTGTCATGTATTCTTCCATATATTACTGCAGAACAAAAAGTGTTGCTCAAACTCACTGTTGAATATAATATGTAACTGTGTGGCTGAACTGATCTCATGTAAACAGGTTTAGTAAGGGGATAGTTATGCCAAATTATGGGTATCACTTACTGTTTTGTAAGCTAGAAAAGTAAACACCCACTCCTAGATTTATTTGCTATTCTTTGCTGCATTGATTAAACAGACTTTAAAGCAGCTATGAAAATACGATATTATGTACAGACATGCTGTACTGGAGCATGGAGTATCCAGATGAACCATCGGTGCTGTTATTTTTATGTGCCTTCATTCACAAGCTGTGTCAAGTAAAACTTAACTACATCAGGGACTGTATATAAAAGATGAATGGAGCCACTTTGGTGTCATCCATTGGTTTGTGGACTGGCAAGTAGTGACCATATTTGTTTAGACGAGTTGGTGTAGTACTAAATTATTGCTAAAAGCTAGCAAGGTTGTTAAGCAAGAGGAGTCCACAGAGCCCAAAACAGCTTTTTAACCAGGCTGTAAACATGCTTTTTATTGCTGTTAATTTGGGCATATTAATGTAGAAGTCACCATAGACAGTATGAAAAATGGCCCAGTGGTTTTTGGACACTGCATTTTAAAGCCTCAGCAGTAGCACTTTGGCTGCCACCATGTTGGGGTTTATTTGGGCCAGAAATTACCATATTCGCATGAAAGGGTGGAGTGCTATGTTATCAGTTAATGCTAACTAAATTGGTTAGCAAGATACGTCCATAAACTGTGCAGATGGAAAACACAGACACAGATACCTGCTAATTAGTCAAAATAACAGACTTACAATATACTAGAATATTACTCACCAAAGTGGAAGCACAAACTTCTTAGACAGCCTGTTTCTTACACTAAGCCATGTTATTTGTCAGGTGATTCCATTAAAATGCTCCATAAGGCCCCACCACTACAAACATAGTTCCAGTTCAGTGGTTCACATTACTGGAGGTGATGCCTAGATAGTGATTGGCTACAGCAGCCACTGTTTTTTTTAAGCCATAACAAAATCCAAACAGATGAGTGGTTAAAAAAAATTGCCTACCTAACCTACTGTTTTGAAAAGGAAAACCTTCCATATTAGCGAGTTTTCAAATATTCAAATAGTTATTAAATTATGTTAGGTACATTGGAGCTGTTTGCCAACTGCCAATAAACAACAAAGATAGAAGAAGAAAGTGCTACTAACAACCAGGTGTCCCATTGATAAAAAGTATGTGCACAGTCATTTGAAAGCAGTTTGGGGTGGTGGTTAGCAATCTTTGAAGAATAGTCAAATTGTTCCCGGTGAAAATCAAATAGTATTTTTGCTTGAAAAGTTCATAGAGCCCAAAACCATTTTTGTAACAGGCTGTAAACAGTCTTTTTGGGCATTTTAACATGGGAGTCTATGGGGATTGTCTTACTTTTGGAGCCAGTCTCAGATGGCCACTAGAGGAACTGCAGTTTTTGTCACTTCACACATATTACATTTATCTCTGCCAGTTGAAGCTCACATGCAGTATTATGCGGATTTTGGTATAATGGGGGGGTATTAATAAAGTGACTAACACATGTAACGTCACTAATCTATAGACAGCCCATGCTCTGCCACAAACACACTAAACTAAAGGCTGAAGCGATTGAAATTAAGCACATTCTGCTTGTGGCTTAGGTGGACTCACTAGCTCAGTATGGTGTTGATGTTTCCCTTCCATGTCTAGCAAACACTGTAGATCTTTATTCTTTTGTGTCTTTTGCTAAATGACACAATTGAATTGTGTTCCAGTAAGAAGTTATGTGAGCTGATGTAACTTTGTGTTGATTTTTTTCAGGAGGAGGAAGAGGATCCAGACAGAGGCCAGCCCTGTATGCGCTGTGGAGACCAGTGCCCCGGCTTCCGTGTCCATGGCTGGAGGTATGAGCTGTAGGACTCTTAAACACTGCCAGCACTGCCTGTGAGCTTTGCAGGAAATGTTTGTTTCATACTGTAGAGTCAGTTTCTCCTGCTGCTTTCTGGGTTGTGTACAACTTCAAAAGCAAGTCTAAAAGCAACATTTTTGTGGCTGTTTTCTTAAAAGAAATAAAGAAAAACTGCCACTTTAGCTGAAAAACTGATTAACACAAATTTGACACCATAAATATTTTGTCATTTTGCATACAAAAAACATTGTATGAAGAATTTGCAATCAAAAAACAAGGTTTTGGCTAAGTTTTGCTTTGACATCAGACAGCAGACAAACAGCAGTGACAAACTGATGTATTCGCTGTGTGTTTGTGTTTTTTACACATCTTAAGAAGGACAGCATCATGTCTGCTAATGTAAAGGAGCTTAGCTGTGATCTGTGTCCACAATAAGGAAAGATATACATTAGAAAACAACAAACATGACCCAGTCAGGGCAGCGCACGATATTTACAGATCAGCACAGATCACCGCTGCTGATTCTGAGGTATAAAAGAATCAGGGCTATAGACTCATGTGATTAAGCTCTTATATTCACAACAGCAGCAGCTGCATTTGGTTTGAGTTGATATTATCTTAATGGGTAAACAGAAGCACTACAGAGAAGCGGGATTACTAATAGTCATCCTGCAACACGTACTATATGTCCAAGCTGCAGTGATTTAAACTTAAAGCTACATTAGGCAAAAAAAAAAAAAAAAAAAAAAAAAAAAAAAACAAA
>VUQI01026028.1:0-11300 GCA_015106735.1 Paratilapia polleni | reverse complement strand
TGAAAAAAATTAAACCAAAAAACAAAATAGACAAAAAAAAAAAAAAAAAAGCCACCAGAATTCAAAAATAGACAACCCTCTCCTGCAGCTCTCCCCTCAGTGTTTTTAGCCCCTCCCACCAGATGAACATATGGGCATATACACGTGCTTCATACAAGATAAAAATAGATCTAGCTAACCCTTTTCTGCTTTATAAGTCTTTGACTGGCCAAAGTTTTCCAGCATTGGCTAAAATTTGTAAAACCTGAAAAATGAGCCCTGGGGCAACTGCGCTTGACACTCTGAGTCTGACCTGTTACCATCCGGTTTTAAGCCTTCTACTCGTTACAACTGAGTGCAAATAATACAGCTAGTCAGAAGCAGGCATAAAGCCAAAGGTTGTTTCTAATTAACGGCTCATCTAAAAGCAAGTCTCAATTGGCAGACCTCTTGAAACGCCTCACTTATTTGGGCATTTCTAAATTAACTTTAATTTCACCAGGACATAAAAACTGCATGGACCAGTCAAAAAAAACAACAAAAAAACAAAAAAAAACGCTTTGTGGTTTGCTGATCATGCCCCAAAATAAGGTTTTAAAAAGCTGGAAGTTAAGCTTCTGCCAACATTTTTGTTGTGTTTTTCTCCCATAAATTACGATTCTGGATTCTTTGAGTGCCATGTCTCTCTCTTAGACTTATGGGAGAGACATATTCAACAATGAGAAGCTCATTGAGAGGTTTTGATTAGGAGATATCTTTTTGATCTTATCAAAGAGACTTGTATTTGTGTCAGACCACAACCTAGCAATTAATCAGCATCCCGCTTTCCACGTCGACTAAACCAGGAAAAGCCTGGTGAATCCTCTCGACAAACATTAAAAATTACATCGGTGTACTCATTTGGGGGCGGGCGCCAGCCTGTTTGGTGGATTTGAGTCAGCTTGATGGACAGATTGATTGTTATCAAGTTAGACTGCTTGGAAATTAGTGTGTTTGTGCTCACTGTACACCTCTTATTTTCCTCTTTCAATGTCTGCGAAATGAATACTTTCTATAAATCAGAAATGACAAATTAGCAAGACACCTGACACCATGCTGCTAGGCAACAGCTGTAGGCATGTGTATTCGCATGAATGTGCATCTGTTAGACCAGTGTAGTTAAGACCAGATTTAAGTTTGGTAGGTGCAACCAAAGTCTGTTCTAAAAACTGGTTTTAACAAAGACCAGCTAAGCAGTTAAGACTAGGCTTAGTAAAGAATAGCTGGTGCCACTGGTCCCAGAGGAGATCCAAAAGTCCAGCTCCCCTCATACCATTAATCTACAAAATGCTGAAAGGTTATTTTATGGAATTTTTAAATGTTCTGAATGATGCCAAACACATTGCCTACTAAAGCTTAAAGACACCTTTCTCAGCCATTGTAGTATTTATTACTTATCTTACAAAAAATAGGCTCATGTAGTCAGTGTACTTACTCACTCTTAAGAGGCGTACATACAAGAAGAGACTAGCTCCAATACAGCGATCAAATTTGTGTCTGAAATAAATTTAGCGTTACGAAATGGGCAGCTACTAGTTAAACGTAACTTTGTGGTGAGTGATTGAAGCAACTGCTAATGGGAGTAAACAGTCTGTTATGGTAAAAACTAATTTTCTGTAGTTCAAATCTTCCAAAAGATTAGTTTTTATAGACACAAGTGAAGCTGTACTTAGCAGAGGGATGAGTGTTTTTGTACAATGTCCATATTGTGTTTAAAGAGTTTTTGTAACTGACATTTAATTCTTCTGATTCCTGCTTTTTAAACTGCCACATACCTTTTACACCTCTTTGTTCAGGAGTTGTTAAACACTGTCAAAGTCCCTCCTGACCAACAATTCATTCTCCTCTGTCAAGTCAGTTTTGTGTGCTTTCTTCTGAGCCTCTCTTTCTTCTCCCACTCTCTTTTAGTCCTTTAGTGTATATCCAGCTGGTAGGGTCTCTGGGTTATTCTAATCCTGTCAATCTCGCTAATAAGATTAGGCCTTACTGCTGTGATAGCAACCCTCTTGACCACTTCAGACCCCCCCTCTGTCTCTCCAGTTTCTGCCTTTCAGTGGAGCTTTCCCTTTTCAGACGTGACTTTTGTGTTTTAACATATGAAATGAAAACAGTGAATGCTTGAGTCTACACACTGTGCAGAACTAAAGATTACTGCTTGTTGTTTACATTATTTTAGTGTAGAACAAGTAAAGAGTGAATTACTTAGAAGGAAACTAGGTGATTCATCTACATTGTGTTGTGTAGAGGACAATCACAAGATTTGACACAGACACACAAGATTTATTTCTGATAATGAAACTGCATTTACAGTCCCTAATGGGCACTGCATGGCTGAGGCAATCCGCGGCCTGGTGATGAGAGAGAAAAACAATAGGCATAGGAATGTGTACTCCATAAAACCAAAAGCCTGTAATTTTATCTTTTTTTTCCAGTTCTCTTCCCTCTGTGCGGGTCAAGACAAAAGCTTAGAAGTTAGGACGTAATCTAAAACACGTGTGCTGCGCTCTACCATGCACATTGATCTGTTTACAGTGTGTGTAATCTGTGTAGCATTAACATAATGCTGTAGTTCATTGTTTACGTTTTTTCATTTCTCATTTGGCTGATGGACAGATCAGAAATGACTTTGGTTGAGCCGACAAGGACAAATGTCTTGTTTAGACGTGGAAAGTCTCTTAGCTGATCCAGGAGAATGAGAAACATGAAAGTGATTAAATGATTGAGATTTATAGGGGTCAGTTTTTAAGACCCCAGAGTCTGGCACTAATTGCATCTGTCTTAATAACCAATATAGAGTCACACCTTCACTGATGGAGAAGATCTTTCAAGTGACCACAGGCTCAGCTGCTGATGCTCGGTGAGAGGGAAGTGATCCATCTTCATCCTGAGCTTTTTCAGGCACAGCTTAAACTGAGGTGGGGGGCAGATGGTGCTTCCGCTGCCCAGCAGCAAGCGAATTGAGTTACTTTTGACCCACAGGTCCCCAACACGCTTCAGAAGTGTTCAAAGTCGCCATCGCTATTAGCCCGGGTGGCCATGCGGCAATTACTCAGTCAGTAATTAATGCCAGGGAGTTATGGGATGAGGCCCATCTGTTTCTTAGAACCAGATCTAAGGAGGGTTCTCAGTTCCCCACTGCAGTTATAGATTATCACACCAGCAGCAGCAATTTAAAGCAAAGAGTTATCATATGGCTGCTACACTAAACGCTTCACCAGTTTTAATAATATATACTGACCTATAATAGAGCTGTAAGTCTCAACAACAGTAGTCTAGAGCAGAGTTATTATTTATAATTTCATTCGTTTTTATTTCAATTCAGTCTAGTTTCCCTTAGGTTCCAGAGTAGGTTAGCTCATTTCGTTAGAGTTTTAAAATTTTAAATATGTTCAGTTTTAGTTTACTTGTTTCATTATAGATTCAGACTATTGCTTCAGTTAGATTTAATTTTTTTCTAAAGTCTAGTTTTCATTTTTATTTCAGTTAACTTGTTTTTTAGTTTACTATAATATCCTCTGTCTGAATAGGCTGCTTGAAGTTAGTTTTCTAAAAACTGCATTGTAGCGGGGCAGTTCCTGGTAAAGCAGGAAATGTTTACATTTAAGAAGCTGGAACAGAGGCATTTTTGTCTCGAAATCAACAGTGATGTCAAAAATAGATTCAGATTCATATGTTGTCAGTAGACTGATGGGATAATCTACTGTTTGTTGCATTGTATCTATCACAATGAAGCAGCTCTGGTGACACAGACGCTGATGCCAGAGTTAGAAAATTGCTATTTTTAAAAACAATCAGGTGGTTAAAGAAACAGTAGAAAACAGATAATCATGCTGGGTCTTTTCTAGCAATCTTTCCTGGTATTCCTCTTCAGTGAGTGACCAAAGTCGGATGAGCCTTTATGACTTCAGAGATGTTGTCGTGACTTCACAAAGATCAAGAGTCATGCCGTCGATTTGATATTTCACCAGAGACACTTCGTTGTCATGCATGCATCCATCTTGATCACATAACATTATAAATACTGCACAGCACAGCATTGCTCACAGGCTCAAAATCTGCTCCACTTATGATTAATAACTTCATCCAGGCTAAAAATCGTCCATCTGTTATGAATCAGTTACAGCAGTCTGGTCAGGGGAGGAAAGACGCATTGAGTCTATACTTCGTGATTGTCACTTGATGTTTCATATCTTCAAAGGCAGCGTGAGTAAATTAGGAGGCTGAATTGAAACGTCTGTGGTGTGTGTACTTTAGCTTATCTTTGTTGGCAAATTTAAAAATCACATGGGCTTGTGTGTACTTTGAGATCTGTGTTTGTATTTTGTGTAGTGAATGATTGCATTCAGAGCCTTTTGTTTGCGCCCACTATCAGGACGGAGGAGGGTGGGAGTCGGGGCTGCAGGGGGACATTGAAAAGAGCTGCTCAGACAGAGAAATTATCACATGGAAAGGAACTGCCATAGAATATCCTGCTCTCACTGACAGACAGGCTCTCAGGCAGTAGGAACCAACTGGATGCAGGAGGAACACAAGTCTGGATGGGACTCCATCAACAGGCCAACCTGGACTAATTTGTCATGATTACAGCAGGTAATGAACAAACCATATTTTACTGGCTCACAGGATTAGACAGAAAAGAAACTCAAACAGTGATTAAGTTGGGAGATGTGAAAGAAAAGTTTTTTTTTTTTTGTTTTTAGAAGATTATTGTTCTTAGTCTGACTTTATGTGGTTTTGTACATAGAGAATTACGTATAGTATAGTGTGCAGTATGAGGTCATGTACAGGTAGTGCTGTTATTCAACTCCCTTTGTACACAATTGCCTTATTATATATCACACATTACCTTTTTAAGACAGGGTAACCTAAATAGAGAGGCTGCTTTCTTTAAAGATTTAGAAATCAGTGATAGTGCAGGGTAATTTTTCACTGGCTAAATGTGGGTCAACTCGGTATCCAGGCAAAGTTCTCTTAATCAAAATTTAAATAATTATTTTCAAGTGAGTTTATTTTCGTTTCTATTTATCTTTCCATTTAATTAATTTAAAAAAAAAACACTGTTCTTATCTGTATGTCAGTCAGCTTATTAAGTTCATTTTATTATTATTCAGTTACTATAGTCAGGAATACAAACAAAAGATACACCATTAACAATAACAGGACCAGCTGTATCGACAGTATCAGTGATGGTGATTTGGCTGGGCAGACCAGCTTTAGAGGCAGATCATGAAAGCAGCATCTGCCATGTCTCCTGATAATAACACACATAAGTGGATGAGGATTGAGTTGCTGCTTAATAGAAAGAAACTGACTTTATATACATTTGTCACTGTGCTTTTTTACTGAAGCTCATAAGGATTCTCCTACAGGGAAATTTGGGGACACTTTCTCAGATCCAGTTGGTCTGATTTGGACTAAAGCTGCAAACAACTGTAAAATATACAAGGTGAAAAGAGTCTTAAGTTGTCTCAAACTTGAATCAAAGTATTTAAAATTGGCCAGGTTGAAAATATCTGAAGTGGTGTGTTTCTTGTTTGCATACAGTAGTTGCATGATTGGATGAGTGCAGGATTTTTCTTGCATATAAAAAAATTTTTGGCGCACACCAGAGTGGTTTTGGAAAATCACCAGGATTTTTAGGCAGTGCTTTTTGAGTGGGGTTTCATCGAGTCAAGCTTAAAATGAATTTAAAATGACTTGAAATAACAGGGAACACAAACTCTTTGCCTTAACTGTGTGCAGACCAATTGTACTTATGTACATAGAGACACCCCATTTTGAGCCAGGATTAACCCTGGATGAGTGATACATTTTGCCATTTGCAAAATTGCAACTGACAGCCACCATCACAACTTTTAGCTCATGACATTGTAGAGCCTGCTCTATAAATGTCAGGAAAGTCAAAGTATATTTGACTCGATGTTGTCTCATTTGCTCTTTCTTGGATGAATTTTTTGACTCATCAGCTCTCAACGTGGCGCTCCACATATCCAGAGGGGATGGAGCCTAGTTGAGTTACATCAGTGGCTTGTGACTCAAATAATTGAACATGACAAGAATCAACACAGCAGGGCTCGGAAAATGCACTGCTGAAATATCTTTCCAAATGTTTGTATGTTTCTGAAGTCATAATTAAACCACCACTTGCAAAAGAGACATAAAATTGGAATGTTTTAGAAAAGCCTCCTTAGGGTCTGTACCATAACTACAGATCACCCTATACTGAGGTTGCTGCTTGTGGATTTATGGGTGATGTTTTCAGGAGGGATGCAGGGGACATTTCCCCCCAACATTTAGAACATGTGCATTTCCCCAGCTCCCAATAAAAACATAAAAGAAGGAGAGCGTTTATTTAGAAAAACTGATGTTACATTACTCAGCCAGGATTAAGTGAGAATAGGAAGTTGCATTTCACTTTGTTGAGTTTAGTTTTGCTAGTTTGCTAACTAATATTAAGGTAATATTGCCTAGTCTTCATGTTTTCAGTCAGAACGTTTTAAACATGAGCAGAAATCTGGCTAAACACCCTTTAAACAGGTTTGTAAATGTAAATAAATGAATATATGATGCATATGTGTCTGTCTAATATTGTAGGGTCTTTACCCTAAAATATAAAGCGCCTTGAGGCGACTGTTGTTGTGATTTGGCGCTGTACAAATAAAATTGAATTGAATTGAATATGTAAGGTTACTTTCCTAAATAAAAGACAAAACGGTAGCTTGATATCAGAGAGAACTGAATCAACTCTGACTCTGGAACCAGGCGAAGAAATAAGAGGACAGAAAAGTAAAGGATGTCAATATGTGTGTTGACACAGGAGGGGTGACACAGCAGTAGTGAGAATACAGAATGCCATTGTGCATTATATTCAGGTATATGTTGAATGTTTAACTGGCATCTAATTTTTTTCTGTTGCTTAAAAGACATTTCCACCATATCCTAATGCTGAAAAGGTACATATTGGTGCATTAAAATTCACCAGAATGTAGGAAATGTCCAATGGTTGAAATGTCCAGGTGGACAACCCCTCATGTAGTGTGTCCACCCAATGCTCAAATGAAACTTGCACCCATGTGCAGATTTGTACTTTGTTGTATATGTAGTGAGTCTGTGTGTCTTCATATCAAAGTGCCGCATATGTAAGTAATTTGGCATGTGTACAAACCAGATTTGTTCGAACAGGGCCCCTAATTTGGCAAAATACCTGCAGAGAAATCTGCACAAAGAGAGGCATAATTTGAGACTTTCCTGTAATACCTTTATACCCCACATTCTTCCACATTGACTCTTCTCTCAGTAACTGTAGGCTGCATGTGAGACTTGGCACCTGCTTGTAATTAAAGCACTTGCTAATGCTTTCATCATGTGCAGACTGCTGGTGGTGGTGGTATTGGTGGGATGAGAGATGGTGAATCCATCATCTATCCCATGGTGCCAGGTCACATGCTGTGTCCTCCTACACACTTTTTTTAGGCGTGTGCACTCCCACCCCCCACCTTTTGTTTGCACAGGTACCCACACAAATACAGCTGGGAACGGATTTGTGCCAACATGGCTTAACTTAAGCTGACTTGCTGTGTTTATAATTATTTATATTGGTACTAACTGCTTGGCAGCCATGAGTATAGAACATGCCAATGCAAGACAGCTGCATATTACCGAATATGCAGTTCTGGGCCTGAGAAAAGGAACTGGAATCCCATAGAAGTACTTCTCATCTCTGTTTTGTCAACTTCTCAATAATTACCTTGTGTTGGGTAAAGACAGAGGAGCACATTCACAATGACACGCAGTGATTACCGGCTGTCACCCGGATGATTTTTATGAGTCGATTGATTAGAGGTGGAGTGCTCACACAGTTTACAAGCAGTTGTGTGATGGTGTTTGTGGGCTTTTTGGTTGTGTGGGGGTTGGGCGCTGATATAAAGCAGCTTTGTGCCTGTGAACTTGAGCCACAAGTGCCAGCTGGCAGGCTGTTATGCAATCGCAACAGAGATGTACACATGCAATACATGCCACATATAGACACATTGTCGCGTCCACACAACAAAAAAAAAAACGTGACACCCACCCCTCGCTGTTAGCCTGGGGCACTTTATTCTGACGCCACTCGTCCCACACGCAGGCACACCCACCACCAGATTGAATGTGGCAAAGAGTCTGAGGACAAGATGGGTTGTAATACGAGGCTGAGGGAGATTATTGCTCCCATCTTCACCTCCCTCTCTTAACTGCCCCGGATTGACAGCCAGGCTTATGTCAATGACCTGATTTCCTGCTTGTTTGGTAGAAAAATACTCTGGATGTGCCGGCCCTGACGCAGATCCTGTAAGATCTTGGTGTAATGAGGGCATGAACTGGTCTGAGATAGTTTTAAGTGATCTGTAGATTGCGTAGCTCCTAATCAGATTGTGACAACTGTTGTATTAGTAATTTGTGATGGCAGGGAGTCTCGTTGAGTCAACCTCAAGAATGTGTATGAGCTGGTTTGTGACATAATGTGCCCAACGCAGTGTTTGTTCATAAATAATATGGTTATGCACCGTGGGAGCGTCTGTATCAATGTGGCGTAGGAGTGATTTATTATTTAAAGAGCCTTACTGTTGTGTTTGTAAAGCAGCTGGCCTTAATACCTTATCCTAATAAGAGTCCGATTTAGTTCTGGCTTAATTAAATGTTTAATATGTTTTCTTTCTATTCATGCTTTGTCAGGAAAAAACTTACAAGAAAAATCGAACTGACACATCTTAAGTCAAGTTGAAAACATTGTATTTTGCACCTTGCTACCTGAAGAACCAGGAGAACCCTTGTAATTGTATTTACTGAGACTTTTGACATTTGTTCAGTTTTCGCTTGGGTTGTAAATCAGTTGTAAAGTCCTCAGGGATGTCTCTGTCTCCACAGGAAGATCTGTGTACACTGCAAGTGTGTGCGAGAGGAGCATGCTGTGCGCCCGTTGCCGGGGCAGTTGGAAAAGATGATGACAAAGCTAGTATCTGACTTCCAGAGGCACTCCATCTCTGATGATGACTCAGGCTGCGCCTCCGAGGAGTATGCGTGGGTTCCACCTGGGCTCAAGCCCGAACAGGTAAAAACCAGACTGCAGAAGAGAAGCAAAGTCGAGACATAAATTAATGCTGTGCAGGCCTACATGATGCTCATTTTACTTGGACATGTTCATACGTAGACTGGCAGTTAACTAAATTGCTCTATATTTGGATAAATGGCTGTCTGTATTCTCTGTATAAACATACTTGTCTTGTCATTCAGGTATACCAATATTTTAGCTGCTTGCCAGAGGACAGGGTGCCTTATGTGAACAGTCCAGGAGAGAGATACCGAATCAAACAGCTGCTGCACCAGCTTCCAGCCCACGACAGTGAGGTAACATCCCCATGACTCTGACTTTGGGTGCTTTGGACTGTAATAGAAGGATGATGTGCCAGCTATACTTGAACAAGTAGATGATTAAACACCAAGTTGATCAACAGAAATATAATTAGCTATCCACTATCTTCATTATCCATTTTTTAAAGCCATTATTATGACAAAAATGCCAAACTTTTCCTTGTTTGGTCTCTTGGTTTTAAGGATTTTCTTATTTCCTTACTGCTCAGTTTTTTTTTGTTTTTTTTACAATAAAAATATTAAACCAAGAAAACAAGAGTACAAAAATGTCCAGGAGTGTCCTGCTGTCCAGCTGCAGCACACAGAAGACACAAAAAGCATATGTCATATGTCTATAAATGGTGCAAAAGAAAATATGAAGAAAATCTGTCAAAACATCTTGTAATAATGTAATTTGAAGGGTAATGTAGTGCATCATTTAAATGAATGTCATATTCAACACATTAAATGTAGTTCTTAATTACTTCTAAACTTCTAATTCTAAAAATTAAATACAAAAGACATCAGTAAGGTATACTATAACTTAATATCTTTTGGTTTTGGAGTAGCTTTTTTTACTATTTTATGACACGTTAAAATCATTAAATTAATTGGCAGATTAATTGTTGCTGACATGAATTCCTGTGTGTCTCTTGCAGCCCCAGTACTGTAACTCTCTGGATGAGGAGGAGAAAAAGGAGCTGCGTCTGTTCAGTCAGCAGAGAAAAAGAGAGAACTTGGGCAGAGGCGTCGTCAGACTTTTCCCAGTAACTATGACTGGAGCAATCTGTCAGCAGGTAGAGCTTTTTTATAATGCTCAGAAAATGAATCAGATTTCCTCTTGAGGTCTATATAAAGCTATAAACAGCAGTATCTCATATGTGAAAGCACAATAAAGCACATCAGAGTCAGTATACTTAAGTAAGTTTAGGTACAAGTAGATACAGGCATAGCTCAGGGGCCACATCACACTGAGATTTAATGATTACAGGGCTGTATAGGGAAATTGCTGTGCAACCTGGAGCATTTACCATTTTGTCAAAGGATATACCACCTAACTTCCTTCCCTCTGTACCACTCCCCCACCCGTCTATTTTTCCAGTGTGGCAGACAGATCTGCGGGGGAGATATAGCCGTGTTTGCGAATCGGGCAGGACACGGCAGCTGTTGGCATCCTCAGTGTTTCCAGTGTGCCTCCTGCAGCGAGCTGCTGGTCGATCTGATCTACTTCTACCAGGACGGACAGATATACTGCGGCCGGCACCACGCTGAGAGGCTCAAACCCCGCTGCCAAGCCTGCGATGAGGTGATTCTCTCATCAAAATACGTAACACGGGAGGTGTTACGTATTGGTGTGTGCAAAAGGAGGGACGCACATGCTTGTGTTATTAAATAATAACAGATAAGAGGTGCTCATGTGCAAAGAAAAGTAGGCTTAATTCAACAAACAATGGAGCAATAATCAACTGCCTCTCCGCAGTCAGATGCCAACTCCATCATCTTGGGGGAGCAGTTGGCCATGATGGTCCTTGTTCTTGTCTACGGCGTACATGCTCAGCGTAGGTGCACCACCTGTTGCTACTTCTGGTTAGAGTGGCCTTCTAGCTAACAGTAAATCTCCAGAGCAGAACAAGAACCACGGTAACCATTTGCAGCCCATCGAGTCCATCCTGATGCAGCTCAATGAAATCAAGTTCTGCCACAACAGCATATCCAGCAAGCCAGCTGGTGAAAATACACAATGTGGAAAGGGTGAACATTAGCCAGTTAGGACTGAATTTTCAAAATAAAAGTGAGGGGATTGCTCACTGATAAATCAGCTTCAGGTGGCATTGTTCTCTAGTATGGATAAAAAAAAAAAAAAGCCAAAATAAAAAAAAAAATCTATTTGTGTA
>VUQI01026027.1:40165-58263 GCA_015106735.1 Paratilapia polleni | reverse complement strand
TAATAATATTAATGTCCAGGACAATGCAGCAATATAATAAAACTGGATTTTATAAACACAGTTGAACTCACAGAAGAATTTTTTTGTGCTTGTGAGGACCTTTGTTGTTTACTGTTGTTGACTGTTGTGCCCCTCCCCTTAAACTTACATTCCCATGCAACTACACTGCATATGACTGTGTGTCGAGGAAATATATTTGTACTCACAATGTCTATGTTCTTACTTTCCCACTGTCTATCCTTTTTAGCCAGCCAATGATATATTTAAACAGGTGAGACAAGACATCCTGGTAACCCAGAAAATAGAGGAGAAGCTGCTAACTTGCTTGAGATTGTGATAGGCTCTATTTGAACTCTAATCCTTATCTTTTTCCTCTTCTTCCACTTCTTTAAACCTAATCAAGTAGCTTTGATGCAAAACCCCAACCAAAAAGCAGGTGAAAACAAAACTAAAACAGCAAGTGAAAATGATACTTTAAAAAAAGAGAAAAGAATAATAGCACTAGAAAATGTGTAAAAGCCTAAAAAATAATGGTTTAATACTGCAGTAAAACCCCAGTCTCCTGGATGAATATCTTATGAATTAAAGCTCCACCGCCCTGCCTGCCTCCTTATCTGGATGTCATCTGTCTTTTAAATTGCAATGCATTTTGTTTGAGAGAAACTACATTTCCCTTGAAAAAACTGAAAGCAGTTTAGTTGTATAGGAACAATTTGTTTAGGAAACACAGTTGAACTGAATTTAGGCATCTTGTTTTTATTCCTACCTGATTACTTTGTGCTGTTTTATTTTTTTTGCCAGAGATGACATGACAGTCAAAAAAAGGCACAAAAAAAAAGAGAAGAACCTTGGAAGAAAGTTACTGTGCAAAACTATTAACGCCCCTGGCTTTAGCACAGCAAGAAAGCCTAACACACTGATCAGAAGACTTATGGTTGAACAAAAAAAATCTACTGATGTCAGATCTACCACTGTGAATCAAATCAGCTGTGCTAACACTCTCTCCACACTTCTTTTGGCAGGACAGAGTGATGTTTTAGTGTACAACCCTGAGAACATAACAAAAAAACTGATGTCTTGCAGCAACACACATGAAAACAGAATTAGCAATAACTATGTATTTAGAGAATCCTGCTGAGTGTTCTAACTCTGAAAAGGAATAAACCTACCATACAGTAAAATCTTATCAGTACAAGAAAAGTGCAGGGATATAATGTTGGAATTATCATCCCTAATGAAGACTTTCTATGCCAAGGCAGGTAAGACTGTCTGGTCAGTGAGAGTGGTTGGTTGCATTAGTCCCCTGTCACACAGACCTAGAGACTAGTCCACGACCATCTGGCAACCAGCGGTCGCAAGTGAAAAATGTGTATTCCCCAACCGGCTGACGAGTGGTTGCTGGCAGTTGCTAGGTGAAATCAGTCGTAAAGAGGGTGCTGCACCGAAAACTCCGTTGTGATTGCTTTGATGGCAAGCAGCCAACATGTTTCAAAAGGCGCCAGAGATGGCATGACACAGTCAAAAGGCCCACATTCTCAGTTTCTGTGGCAATCTGCGGTGCAGCACCATATACCTGCTTTAGCACAACCAATTTTACCTTGCGACTGCCAGCAACCTTCAGCAACCCTTTGCCAACCGGTTGGATAATATATATATTTTTCCCTAGCAACTGGTGGTTGCCAGGGGGTCACTAACTAGTCTCTAGGCCTGCATGTCTGGGGCTTTAGCAATCGATTTCACAGCAACTGCCATCAACCTCCAGCAACCACTTGCCAGCCTGTCAGGGAATACACATTTTCCCCTTGTGATCAATGGTTGCCAGATGGTTGCCGACCAGTCTTCAGGCCTGTGTGACTGGGGTCTTAGTAAGAATAATAAGTGCATACAACAGATGCCCACTTCACACTTCAAAACAACAATAATGACAGACCAATGGGCTCAATAATAAAATCTCAAACCAATGGAAACTCACCCAGAAAATTACTAAATTGATGGGACGAGGGAGGATTAGTAACTGTTGGAACTGGTAGTGGTGTCCAGTCTCAAAGGTACTGCTGCTGATAATTATGTTCATACTGCAGTTCTGTAACAAGCTACTGAGCCTTGGTGTTTTTCTTTTTATACAACCCCCTTTCCTAAAAGATGGGATGCTGTGTAAAGCGTGAAATGTAAATTAAAACCCAATTCACCTATTAGAAAATTATTTAAAGCCTATACTTAATCAAAATAGTACAAAAACAAAAAATTTTTTATTGAAACTTTTTCTATAAAATCATATAGAGTTATTGTGAATTTGATGCCAGCATCACATTGCAAAAGAACTGGGCAATAACAGAGAGTACAAATGTGCAATGTTTAAAAACAAAACATCTGGTGAAACATCTCCCAGCCAATTAGTTTAATTAGTAACATGATTGGAAAAACAAGTCAGCATCCCAGAGAGGCTTAGTCTTTCTGAAAGAAATACTGTAGGTGGAGGGGTTTACCATTCTGTGAAGAATGTGAGGGCAAATAGGCCAACAATTTGACTCTAATGTTTCTCAGCGTAAAATTGAAAAGAATTGGGGTATTTTACCATCCACAGTGTAAAATAAATTTTTAAGAATTCAAAGAATCCTGCAAAATGTATGTAAGGACAAGCCCATAAACCAAGGTTGAATGACTACTTTAAAAACAGACGTGGTCAGAAGCAAATCCACCGTGCATCCACAAATGCAACTTAAAATTCTGACGTGCAAAGAAAAGAAAGACATGCAAACAAGAGCCAGAAATGGAAAATAACAGCTGTGCCAGAGAAGATTATCTTAAGTGGGAGATCAATCAGATTTAAAGCTTTTCGATTTTCATGAACCGATTCCAAGAATTTTCTGATCACATCTTGCAAACAGCCTTTGGAGCAACACATGCTCCCATCCAGATGAGATCTTTTTTTTTTTTTATTATTTTACACCAAACCACATTCTACCTGTATTACAACAGCATGGCCCCAGAGAAAAAGGACCTGATTCCTAAACTGGCCTGCATGCAGTCCTGACCTTTCTCCCATTCGAACCACTTGGCATTTTATGAAACAAAAACTATGATGAAGGAAGCCCCCCTTACACAACATCCCAACTTGGAAAATTGTCTTGTATTGTTAAAGCTGGCACAAAGCTGTTTTACCCCTCTGTCGGACAGTCAGTTTAGTAATGCAGTTAATGGAGAATTAACTCTTAACATGAGTAAACCAGCCTCTTTCCTGTCTGTGGCTATTGTCTACACTATGCTGTGAGTCACCTGGTAGACCACCAGACTTGAACAGTGATAATGACTCATGATGATAATGAATGATGAAGGTATTCATATGTCATAGAAGGTATTAATTAAATTCAGTTTGTAAGTAGTGAAACACTTCCAGTACATTTTTATAGTATAACCCGAACTATAAATATGCATGTTTTTAACTGCTTCTGTCCTCTTTTGTTCATTTATTCTGCCCTCTATTATGTGTGCATCTAAAAGAATGGATTTGTTGTAGGTTGAATATTTTCAATTCAGCTATTCCAGTCAATTAGTGTATTTTTTTCCTTTATTTTTCCTTTGTGTTAGCCTGATATTACTGTATGTATCATTAAAAACTCATATTAGAGGTATATATTAAGATTTAAGTAAGAGGCCCAAGAGGTGAGACCCTATTAAATAACTAAGCAGTAACTAAGCAGCAATAATTACAGCTATGTCATCCCCACAAAAGTAGTGTGTGGAAAATCTGTATACCCTGTTGTACAAGTCTCATGTTTCATCATGCCAGGCCATGAACAGAAGACACTCCTCTGAGACTAATTTGATAACCTACTATGGCTGATTACACGTCAACAAAAACACAGCTGGCAAAAATGTGTTATGGGATATTAATGCTGTGATGTAGAGCCAAGCATCTGTAGAAAAAAAAATAGCATGACAGGTAAATTAGACTGCATTTTGCAACTGTGAAGAGTAAAAGACTATTCTCTTCCTTTAAACTAACATATCTCATACTATCATACTAACATTTGTTGTGTTTTACTCTTAATGTGGAAACCCACAATTGCTGAGATTTTGGATTGAATCATGAATATTTCAACACATATTACATACGTATATCCTGTATGCATATTTCATTATATATAAATGTTTGATCTCTCAGCATTTTGTATAGCAGAAGTCATTAGTAAGCACAACCTTGCATGTCAGTATTCACTGAAAATGCTAGGAAAAATACCAACTATTTCTGTATAATGCAGAAAAGAATATATGGAATCAGTGATCTCACTGTTTAATAGATCTGTTTACTGATCTCGCGGCAAATCATGGTATTTGGCAAGGTTGGAGCTCTTTCTGTGGGCTGACACCCTTTGATGTCTTCCTGGTTGTTATTTAGGCCTAAATACCTTGAACTCCTCCAGGGATAAATACATAAGTTCCTCAATCCTCCCCTCACATGCTGCCACAGAGGATAAATTATACACAGCTCTAGTTTTACTTCCTCTCATCATAATAATATGCTTTGCATGGCTTTTCCACTTCATCTAGAATCATGGTAATCCCTGTGCTTCTGTGTAATTATCTCTCCTCTAGGCTGATCTCAGTGCTCCTCACCTGCTCAGCCTAGTCACATTACCTCCTCACTTTTATCTATGACTCTTAAAGCTGCTGCCAAGGGTCCTCTTTACTCACCCCACAACTTTTCCCATTGCAGCCCCCTTCTAAGACACACCCTCTGTCTTCTATCCCCCCTGTTTCTCACTCTATCCTTCAAGAGGAATGTGATTAGTAGAGAAAAAAAAACAGTGCTTCACAGCAAATTTGTATTGCGGATATATCCCTCATTAATTTCCCAACCATTCTAATAAGTGGAATGAAAAGAAAATAATGGAAATATAATTTGCTAAATTGACAAGGAGTCACTGGGTACCTGGGGGGAACAGAGGCTGTTCTTTTCTGTTATGCATACTGTCATACCATTCTGGCCTATTCTCATTGCTGACACCAACGATTATTCAAAGAGAAGATTTTCCTCTTTTCATCCTCTGTTCGCCCTCTTTTCAACCAGAGGCCTTAAAAATGTGTACTTTTAAAAAAAGTATTTTTTTTCAGCAAAAATTAAATGATGGACAAATTGAGCATTGCAACAGATTTTGTATTAGAAGGAATAGTTGTGACAGTAATTTTTGTTTACTAGACCAGTGGTACCTCATATTTTTTTCCCCCACATGCATCTTCCAATATCTGTCACAAAGATAAACATTACAACACTGAGGGGTAGCAATTACTTTCGGAAAGTGGAGATGTAATTCAAATCAGAATTGCTACATGTTTCTTCATTCGGAAAACGTTCAGTCAACAACATTTTAAATACTAACACAATCCAAAATGTGACCTAATCTGATAAGTGTCGAACAGAAAATGAATCTGTATTTGGACAGTGACAAATTTTGCGCTTTTGCCTCTGTACACCAGCACAGTGGAGTTTAAATCAAAAATGTATATAATTCATAAACAGTCAATGAAGTACTTTTGTTAAACCCTTTGAATTAAAGCTGAAAGTCTGCACTTCTGTCACATCTTGATTGTTTGGCTTAAAATCCACTGTGCTGGTGCACAGAAGCAAAATAGTTTAAATACTTATGGACCTAACTGTATACAGTTCACATGCATGTCACTGAGCATGTCAAGGGATTCCATTTGCAAGGTCAACTAACTTTGCTGACATGCAACTTTTTGACTTGTCACTTATCCAGTATTTTGTCCAAATAGCTTTTATGCCTGCCTTCAATCAAGTATTTTTCAATGCTTAGGCTTTTAATGTCATACTGAGAGAGGACCAACAGTGCCTGGGGAAATAGAGTCAACACTGACTGGCTGGACTGGAAACAGAGAGTCTCCAGACAAACATGAAGTCTGAACTTGGACCCCTCTCATGCATTCACCATTTTGATTAGAAAACACAAACCTAATTCTGACCAAATGCAGGTCATTTGCTGACTACAGTATTGTTTTACTAAGTTCTGCTGCTGTAACAGACAATGGCATACATTAGAGGATTATCAGAGTCATTAGAAATCAGAGACATGGCACTCAAAGAATCCTGAATAGAAATCTATAGGAAAATCCATAGACTGTATGTAAAAGATGGATGCAGCTACTATGACATTAGGGTAAGGGCTTTGGGTATGTCTATCCTGGCCATATATGGCATAGCAAACAAGGGGTAGATTGTAAAGTAGCGACTTGTCAATCACAAGTTACGCCGGCTAAGGTTTAAACCTTATTGCATTGCATTTGTACGATAACACCTTTTGGCCCATCATTCTGCTTGCACCATTACCGTAATTAGCCTAGTACAATGTTGCAACAATGTTGCAGGTAGCTTGGGGCCCATCTTGTCAATCAGCATCAAGCTAAACACAATGTCTGCCTCCAACTTTGCCTGGAAGCACTTATAACTTCAACTGAGTGATCATTGATTTTACTAGCATACCGGATGCGAATGTAGCTTAAATTCATACTAATGTTGAAAATAAATTGTGTTTTTTTTCCTTAATAATGATCAGAATAATACACAAAAAGGTCACATTGTGAACTCATGTATGCATATTTCTCCTTGCTGTATTTAGTGCTGCTTTAAATGCCCAGGGCTTAGCTGAAGTTATTGTTAAAAAGAGACACATTAATTTCCCAGGATTCCTGAGAAAACTGGCTTCACTTCCCAGGATTTAAAAAATATTTAAAAAAATTAAACAAAGTTGGAAAAATATTAAACCCTAATGCCTAATGCTCTAAAGGATACTCTGCTTTATCGTCCTTTTGACTGTAATGGAGACCATAATTTAAAAAAATCATAATCATGTTGACATGACACTAGCCATTGAGACCACAAACAAATTAGGAAAGTGTTTATTGATGTCATATATCAAGTGAGTAGAAAGGTTGTTTTCCCACTGACTTTCATATTATCTGATATTCCATATTCCATATGGCATTTTGCCCTTAACGAGCCAATCATGTGCTATATAACACCTGAAAGAAACAAACAAATAAGCCAAATGTATTTTTAATACTTCCTTTGTGTAGAGTTATGTTCTACTCTAGCACAAAGAGCTCATGACGAAATGAAGGGTTATGAGCATTACTACTAGGCTATGCTGTAGGAAGAGACAGGGCAAAAATTAGGTGTCTTGTACAGAAATATTCTTGAACACTATATGCTTTGCTTTTTGATGGACGTAATGTACTGACAAAGCAAGGAGAGGATGCAAATACATCAAACTAGTTTAAATGTCTTTTGAATGATCCAATTTGAATTTTCAGTACGAGATCCCTGCAGTCGCATGCTGACTCACAGACACTGCCATGCCTTACATTAACATTGTTTCTATGCATATATATTGCTTCCTACCAGTTTACAACAGAAGATGGCTTTATTAGCTATTTAGCTTTACAGCTAAACAACAGCTACAAGGGCTAAGCTTTACAAATGTAATACCACACAATTCTGGGTTTATTCCATTTTACTTTTAGACCACGAAATAACAAACACAAACAAACAAACAATGAAACCACCAGAGTCTGCTTGGGACTGAATAGAGACCATATTTTTAAATAGTCTCACTTTAGCTGTTTAACACTGCTGGGGTTTGAGTGGCAGCTTTCTCGCACACCCAAATTAACCACACTAATTGGGCACACGGAGCAGAGTTTGTTTGAACCAAACCAAGCAGGTTTGATTTGCTTCAAACATATGATTTTGTATTCACAAAGCAACTGTTTTCACTCAGATTTTCCAGAATGTGTTTCTATGTATATTCCAAGTCACTTGATGTTCTTTCATGGAGAACTAATATACTTTCCTGTGCCTGTGTTTATTACAGCTGTGTAAAAGTTTCCATCAGAATTACGCACCACTGTGGTTTAGAGGGCCTCTCCTCAGGGACAACACAAAGGGCAGAGGTGTTAATTATTCTACAGATCAGCAATGTCAGCAGAACTCTCTCATTGCGCCTAATTGTCCCTTTGGGGGTGCTCAGGTCCTCATTATGAGAACACTTTGTAATCCAGTGTTGTTATTTTGCTGAAGCATTTTAGTAGCATTTATGAATTTTAAAATGTTTTAAAATATTTATCAGGAAATATCATTTTAGTCATTCTATTTGATGATTTAAAGGTTATTTGTTAAAATACACCAAGCCTTTTTCATTTGTGTTGACTGAAAAAGTAAAATGGAGAAATGTAACAAAGACTCCCCACGAAAACAAAAGCCTGCTTGCCTAATGAATCCAGTGGAGACTGAGCTAAATTATTGCTGGCAGATCTTTCATGTTAAGAAGAATAACTGTTTGAACGTGCTTCACTGGTTCATCCTGCCAACAGAGGGAAGCTCAACCACCCCAAGACTGATGGACACATTGTTCAGATCTACAGTGAGGAATTAAATCTCAGTGGCACACACTGGAAGCTCCATTCTCTTTGTATGGCGTACTTAACAAAATTCCTAAAACTGCTTGTGTAATTAATAATTTGAATTTATTAGTAACTGAAATTTTGTATTTATTCATTTTTTAAATCTATTTGTTTATTTATTGTATGCTAATTTAGCTACAAACTGCCACAGTGCCAGTTTCTTCCCAGTTTTAAGAAAACACTTTTGCCAACATTTGCATTCCAGGTCAACTATCAACTAGATTCACTGGACCACAGAAGCACATGACTTTCCTACCTGGTAAGATGCTGACATTATGAAAATATTGTCTTAAAGAGTACAGTGATTGTGCAACAGTTTTTGTAGCAGTTCCACAGTGGAGTCAATTACTCTTGCTTAAATCCATGACAGTGACATTCATTTTATCAACCAATTCCATATATGAGACTGACAATTTTTTCTCCTATTAAAACGCCATGTGTGCAGTTCCCACAATTTGACAAAGAAATATGAAATATATTGTAAATGACGGATTGTATCAATTCAGATGTCAATTCTTATGTTAAAATGTTCTATTCATATTAAAAGAAATAGTAATACACAAAAGTGGCTGACAGAAACAGGATTTTGTTATTGCAATTCGTCAACAGCCAAACACTATCAATCGACTTGTCAAAAATAATGATTCTGCTGCCATCATTTTTAGATTCTAACAGACTGTTCACGTTCTAAATTACTGACATGGTATTTTTTTCCTGTTTCAGCAACACTGGGTAAGGCTGCTGGCTTAGTAATATTTTCCCCTGATGCATATCTACAGTTTCAAAGGCATTCTTCCCAAACCATGCATTTGACAGAATGGTTTATTAAAATGTATGATTGCTTGGTTTGTTCTATATTGAAATTACTCTCGTTGCTCATGCACATTGTAAACATCAAGATAATGTGAGACATAAACATCAATAGACACTTGTCTATGAAAGCAAAATAGAATATCCCACAGTAATATTAAATAAAGCCAGTTGATGCACACTAAAGGTTACTTTTCCTTCTGAAGTCAATGAGCAGACAATGTCTTTGAGCCAGTGGAAGATTGATATTAGAGTTCACTGAAACAATATTTAAAATATGAAGCTGGGTGTGGTTTAAACTGAGGACGTAAATAGTTATTTATTTATTTTTTCCTGAGGTAGTGATATCTCTCAAAATACCTATTGATTTGGGTGCACCGTGGTGAAAATCCACTGATGCCTACATTGCTCCTTTAAATCAAGATTGGTAATATAAATATCAGCCAGCTATAATGCTTTTATGCTGATTGTAACTGATTTGGAACTTACTATAGTAACAGGAAAAAAATACACTATATGGTCAAAAAATACTGGGCCACACCTCTTAATCTTTGAATTCAGGTGTCCTCAGCCCCATTGCCACAGGAGTATAATATCAAGCCCCTAAGTGGTATTATTTTAAAATGGATGCATTTAGGAACACTAGCAACTCAGCCACAAAGTGGCAGACCACGTAAAGTTATGTAGAGGGGTCATCAAGTGCTGAGACATATAGTGTGTAACTAAAAGTTGCCAGTGCTCTGCTGATGCAGTAACTACAGAGTTCCAAACCTCCAGTGGCATTAACATCAGCACAAAAACTGTGCGTTGGAAGCTTCATGGCATGGGTTTCCATGGCTGAGCAGCTTCAGCAGCTGTAATGTGTAGGTGATCCAGTCCTTTTTTCCATATAGTGTATTTTAAGATCAACAAGTCCTCAAACTTGAACCATAGGTCATTTGTCCTTACCCTCTTTATACAGCCTATTGACTGGACCAGCAGCAGGAGATATTCTGTAGATAAACCCTCAAAAATGAATAACCATCACTGCAATAATGTGACAATTTGTTGGTAAGCATTTGGTTAGGTTTAGTCATAGAAATTTCTTTAGGTTTAGGGAAAGAGGATGTTTGGCTTAAAAAATAAAATAAGTACTCTGTTAGAGCCAGAGTGTCTTTTCTGGTATGGTTATAATAATAACCACCTAAGTGTGCTGGGCCCTGTTCTAGAAATCAGGCTTAGTGAAAACTCTGAGGTTGTTAACCCTGAGATGAGAGAAACTCTGGGTTTTCTTTTCCGGAAAGAGAGGTAACTTAAACCCTGCTCGCTGGCAGATCTCGAATTTCTCTGTCTCCTCCCCTACTGCTTCACCTTTAGCAAATGTCAGACACTGTTTCATTTCCTGTCATTGAGTTGATATCAAATCACATACAAATTTTCTGCATTAGTGTAAGTCTTTAAAAACACTGAATTATCCCAGTTAATATTCTGCGTTTATAATCAGTTGTCAATGTAAGGGCAGAGACAGAGACTGTGGATAAATTATTAACTCAGAGCAAAATTTGAAGGTTAAATGTTTTAGTGCTGTGACTCTGTGGACAATAAGGCAGTTGCCAGGTTTTCAACCAGTTCTGGCTTTAAGATTCTAAAATGGGACTGAATACATTTTAAAGTGAATTTTTCAATACAGGCTGCAGGTAGTTGAAATACAGTCATTAAATGCAGTCAAGCAACTCTTTGAAATGTACGAAAGAAGACATTCAAAGAAGTTTCAACTTAGACAATTTTTCTACTGGAAAATTCACAAAAAACATTATCAATGGGTCTAACATTACAGGTCCATAAGCAAACTGTGTCTTATCTATTTGAGTCATATTTTTATCTTAAGTTAATGTCACCTGCTTTTGTTTCCCACCTAGTTACAGCCAAATACAGATTTAATAAAAATCAAATATAAAATTTGGTAGCCAAGTGCCTTTAACCTTGCATTGATTATTGGTTACAGTCTGTAGTTTTATGTTTCTTTTTTTTTTTGTTGTTGTTTTGTTGTTTTTGTTTTTTTGTTTTTTACTGGAATAAAGAGTATCACAATAGCATCAGCAAATATCATACTCATTCATCTTACTTCACTTCACAAAAACTGTGCAAGACATTTATTTTGTTTTTACATAACTCAATCATTTATATAGTATGAAGCATTAAAGTTAGAAATGATCAAGGACATGGGCACTTTGAGTTACAGGTGTCTGCTGAGTCTTGTTCAGTATTGGGTTGTACTAGAAGACACTAAGGACTTGGCTGTTAAGTTTCTCCCATAAGTTTTTTTAAGCTCATTATTTGCCAAAATTAGCATCCAATTTAATATAAAAGTAAATTATTGATACACCCTGCTAACCAAGTTGGATAGCCAGTACAACCATTACTTGATCACTCTCCAACTTCACCCTTTCATTCGAATGTGGTCACATCATCAGGTGCAAATGCCTTACTCAAGACTTCAGAGTGGTTGTTCAGTATAGTTTTGACATACTAAATGTTTTTCTTGTATGCTAAATAGCATAGCTGTATTGGAATAGGAAACTCCCCGTGGGCAGCTCACTTACAGTGCTGCACATTGCACTTACAGTTTTAGTTATCGGTGTTAATACTGAGATGAAGGCATTTTTTTTCTGTCTCATTCAGTGTCAATAGTAGTACAGCTAGTGATTTTAACCCATATATCTTGAGTGTCCTTCACTTCTTCCCAAAGGGTGTTTTCAAAAAGTAATAAGTGGATGTGCAGATAAGGCTTATTAGTTATTTTTAGCAACAGTGTGCCAGTAGGTTATTTTAGCCCTTACAGACAACATACATTAGTATGCTACAGGACATAGAGAACTTCCTAATTTCTGTTACTGTACAATGTGATCAAATGAATAAATGCAGCAACCTGTGCAAACAATCAATCTCTTCTAAGTTCATAGGGAGCTTTGTGAGACAGTTAATAATACAATATAAATGTATTAATTCAAATGTAAACAGCTGATTGACAACAACTGCGCCCTTACATTTACAACTCATAGTATTAGTGTTTAGATTTCATTAGCTATAAATACAACTTCAACCAAGAAACCATAGTTAATTTACATTAACCATGCTAATTCTGAAATACTTATATTCAATAACTGTTATCCGCAGAAAATGTAGAAATTATTTTAAACACTAGCAAAGACCATTAAAAGACACTGCCTTTTTATTAGATGCAGGGGCTATTCAGAACAGCTAACTAACCACCAACAACACTTCAGGCAATGCTAATTCATATATGATAAAAAATAAAGATAGTCAATTAAGCAGCATGCCCTCAGAGACATACAGTCAAATTCCCTACACATACAGTGGGGGAAATAATTATTTGATCCCCTGCTGAATTTGTAAGTTTGCTCACTTACAAAGAAATGAACAGTGTCTAATTTTTATGGTAGTTTCATTTTAATGGAGAGAGACAGAATATCAAACACATTAAATTAAATTAAATTAACATTAAAGTTATAAATTGATTTGCATGTCATTGAGTGAAATAAGTATTTGATCCCCTACAACCAACCAGAATTCTGGCTCACACAGATTGGCTGTGTGCCCATGTGGCACACAGATTATAATCAATCAATCAATTACAGATACTTCTGATCTCAACTCGTTATGTGTATAAAGCACACCTGTCCACAGAATCAGTTTCTTCCATTCCAACCTCTCCACCAACATGGGCAAGACCAAAGAGCTGTCAAAGGACTTCAGGAACAAGACTGTAGACCTGCACAAGGCTAGAATGGGCTACAAGACCATCAGCAAGAAGCTTGGTGAGAAGGTGACAACTGTTGATGCGATTATTCTGAAATGGAATAAACATAAAATGACCATCAATCGCCCTTGGTCTGGAGCTCCATGCAAGATCTTGCCTCATGGGATGAGGATGATCATGAGAAAGGGGGATCAGCCCAAAACTACACGGGAGGAGCTTATTAGTGATCTGAAGGCAGTTGGGACCACAGTCAACAAGAATACCATTGATAACACACTACACTGTAATGGATTGAAATCTTGCAGCGCCCGCAAGGCCCCACTGCTCAAGAAGGAACATGTGCAGGCCACTCTTAAGTTTTCCAGTAAACGTGAATGATTCAGAGAAGCCTTCGGAGAAAGTGCTGTGGTCAGATGAAACCAAAATGATGGTCTCTGGCATCAACTTGAGCCGCTGTGCTTGGAGGAAGAGAAATGCTGAGTGTGACCCAAAGAACACCATCCCCACAGTCAAGCATGGAGGTGGAAACATTATGACAGTGACCTAAAACATACCACCAAGGCAACAAAGGAGTGGCTAAAGAAGAAGCACATTATGGTCATGGAGTGGCCTAGCCAGTCTCCAGACCTCAATCCTACAGAAAATCTGTGGAGGGAGCTGAAGCTTCGAGTTGCCAAGCGGCAGCCAAGAAAGCTGAAGGATTTAGAGAGTTTCTGTAAAGAAGCGTGAAGCAAAATCCCTCCTGAGATGTGTTGAAACCTGGTGACCAACTACAAGAAACTTCTGACTGCTGTGATTGGCAACAAGGGTTTCTCTACCAAGTATGAAGCCATGTTTTCCTTGGGGATCAAATAGTTATTTCACCCAATGACATGTAAATCAATTTATAACTTCAAGGTAATGTGTTTTTTCTGGATTTTTGGTTGATATTTTGTCTCTCTCCATTAAAATGAAACTACCATAAAAATTAGAGACTGTTCATTTCTTTGTAAGTGATCAAATTTAAAAATTCAGCAGGGGATCAAATAATATTTTCCCCACTGTACACCATATATGAATAGTCATGCATATCCTTATCCAGCAAGTGCAAATACATAACACATCCACATGGCACCAGACATATCACACTGCAACTAATTCAATCTTTCACTTCACATATACTTTCACAGGCGCATTGTTTCATTACATTCGAAAACTGATCCACCTGATGAAGATCAAACATAAACACTAGATTAGAACTAAATTTTGACCAAACAGGCTGACTTACTTTTATACTGCATCACTACCCTGTAATTTAGCACACATTTCTGTAATTTTTGCTACAATAGTAGTAGCAATACACATAACCTCGCACAGCCACTTGGCTTCAATACCTTTGACGCTCTGCTGTGAAGTTCACCAACACTCCATCCAAGCTCTGAAATTCCTCCTTTGTTTCAAATGCTATAGCAACATTAACATTTTCCACAGAGCAGATAGATTTAAGATGGCCTATATTCAGGGTGATGACATTGTTCTATGTCTATGACTTCTGTGATGTTTCTTCATGGGATAGCTGCCATTTACTGCGGCAGACGACCTGTTGTCTTTGACGTTTATCTGTTTTGCTTTAAATGATTTGTCGGATGGCATGATACTTTTAGTTAATGCTCTGTAGTGACCTTGGCTCTTATGAAAGAGAGTCAACAGAATATGAAATGCATTATCTGTAAGACAAACTATTAATATTGCTAAACATCATTTCAGAGCTGTTAGAAATTGTCTCATATAAGGATAAGTGAAGATTGTGAAACCCTAAATTTCCATGTATGTACCTTGAAACATAATCCAATTGTAAAAATATTATTCATAACAGCATTTTTGGTACTTTGCTAATATGAATGAAGGCAGTATGTGAATGAAGTTTAATAAATCAGGAAAAATGAAACTGGTTGTAACCTGGAGAGGATCCTTGTTGCTTTTTGCCAACCTGTGATGTCCATCTTTGCAGTCCCATTCTCATTTTAGTGCAACCTCTTTCCACAATACTTTCTCTTTTAAAAAATCTCTTTCAATCAGAAAACCTCTCTCCATCACTTAACATATCCTCTCCCCCTCTCTCAATCCTCTCGGCAAAAAGGCTTCACTTGTCCTCATAGCATCTGGAAAAAAGGAAAACCTCAGTCAGCCACTCTCTTCCTGTCTCACCCATTGAAACATCGCTCATCTGTCGGCCCAGAAAATAAGCTGTCAGGATGGAGAAAGCCACTTGTCTAAGGATCATATTTATGTAAGAGTTGTGTCTGCTTCCAATTTCACGTAGGTGCAACATCTTTCACCTTCAGACGCCACTCCAGGAAATTCATGTATTTTCTCCATGTGATTGCAAATTGCTCCTGCACTCCACGTCCCTCGCTCTTATTTTTTCTGCTGCTGATGGATCAGGTCTGTGTTACTGGCAGCTGCATTTTCCATATGGATCAATAGCAGTGTATGCATTGCTGATCACAGAGGACTATGAATATTTGATGCTGCAATATTATTTTGGTTAGAACACATAAATCTTTTGCAATCTACATTCAACATTCACACCACAATCATTTTATTTACAAAACTTGGGCTAGAAAGAAGAAGAAGAAAAGCAAGTACGTAGTATAAGGAGATTTGGATAACAGGTTCATGAAAGCAATATTATTAGGCTGCCTGTTTGATTAAATACCCTGTGTTTGGGTCTTACAGTCTATTGAAGGAGTGTGTTGGGGCTTAACAGGGAGAGGTCAGATCAGACACCAATGAGCTCCATGGGCTCATAGTGAACTTAATTCTTTGCAAAGCTTATGCTGTGCTAATATTTGAATAAAAAGTAAAAAAATAAACCAATAATTATGTGTGTGTGTGTGTGTGTGTGTGTGTGTGTGTAGATTGAAATATGTTTACTGTTTAATTGACTGTTTTTGATTTTCTCAGTTTTGGGTACTCTGTGCATCACATTGTTGAGTTAAGCTCATATGTGAGCTTAGCTCAACAATGTGAAAGTGCTGCAGAGTGCTTGTGTGGGATGCTCCTTAGTTTGTCACATTCATACAAGATTAGCTCCTGTATCATGGGTCTAATATCTAAAACATGGAGAATGCTACATAAAGTCAGACAGTTGGTGCATCCCTAGATAGAAATGTTTGCATAGTCATGCAAATACAGTGCCTTACAAAAGTATTCATACCCCTTGAACTTTTCCACATTTTGTCACGTTACAACCACAAACTTAAATGTATTTTATTGGGATTTTATGTGATAGACCAACACTAAGTAGTTCATAATTGTGAAGTGGAAGGAAAATGATAGATGGTGTTCCAAATTTTTACAAATAAAAATCTGAAAAGTGTGGTGGGCATTTGTATACAGTCCCCTTTACTCAGATAGTCCTCAATGAAATCCAGTGCAACCAACTGTCTTCAGAAGTCACCTAATTAGTAAATAGAGTCCACCTGTGTGTACTTTAATCTCAGCTGTTCTGTGAAGGCCTCAGAGGTTTGTTAGAGAATATTAGTGAACAAACAGCATCATGAAGACCAAGGAACACACCAGACAGGTCAGGGATGTAGTTCTGGAGAGGTTTAAAGCAGGTTAGGCCATAAGAACATATCCCAAGCTAAGTTTGTGGTTGTAATATGACAAAATTCCAAACAAACCAAAATGTGTCACTACAAACCACGTGAGAACATTCAGTCCAAATATGTCTGGAGTCAGAGCAAAAGACAAACACAGGAAGAAGGTGCTGTGTTCAGTCACATTTGTGTTCATCTGGGCAATATTTCAAGCAAAACTGTATGAGCTAGTCTGTGGTACTCTGTTGTATCCCAGAATGCAAAGCACACCTGGCTACAGGAAGACATTTAGCTCAAATCTGCAGCCTACACCTGATAGTTGGGTCAGATTGAGATCAGATCACATTCTCACAATAAATGTACCACTCAGGAGTTTGTTTGGAACCAGATAAAGACCACCTCCTCCAAAGGGTCTCAGAGCAGTTGTTTTGGTCTGCACCCAAGTGGGATTACCTTGTTCACATCTGCACAAACCAACTACATGAACTAAACAGAACTAGTGTGAAAACACCTCAATGCCCAGACACAAAGAAGGCAATGAAATCCCCTAACTTCAACAACCGCACAGTTCAATTGTCTGTCCTGAGCAGAAACCATAGAATATAGCACAAAAAAATTTTTTTGCATAAATTAGAAGCAAAAACTATTGGGTTAGGTTGGAAGGACATTTGTTAACATTGTTACAAAAATAATTACAAGGTTAAGGATATGGAACACTCATGGTTAAGCAAAACTTTGATCTGAGTTTAAATTTGATTGGAGTTTTAATGGAAAAGTAGCAGTGGGATACCTTGTTAAAGTACAATGCTTTGTAAACACATTGTCCCCTTTGGATTTTGTCTCTTCTGTGGGGTAAATTTTAATGGGAGGACAGTCTACAGCAGGCTTTTAGACACAAACTATTAAAATGTTTTGCTATGTCAAAATGATTTGGACTTTAGACATTTGGATGCTATCTACTTAGCTTAGATAAATAGATCTAAGAAAAAATAAATTCCCCTTAGATCTGTGTAGAAATACAAAGATCAATGACAATGAAAACTGCATTGAGCAGTTAAAAAAAAAAAAGAAAAGAAACAACACTTGCCTCAGCGGTGGGGTGTGGTGATAATGCAACAAATATAATTTAACAAGTTAATGTTCGTATATCTTTGTCACACCAGTCATTAATAAGAGCAAAAGAGCAGCACAAGCAACACACAATTTTCCTAGTGACCCAGTTGCACAAAAATCTTCTCTCTGGGACAGAGGAAACATATTACACTCCACTTATAACAAAATAAGTGCAAACCCTGCATGTGCACTGTGCATGTGGAGAAAACTATGTATGCATAAGTGAGAAAGCAAAGCTCTGGGTCATATGTGAGTAACCCCTCTGCTGCCACACTTTGATGTAGTGTTTTGTCAACCCCCTCCCGATGCCGCCACCCCCCCCCCTTTTTTTTTTTTGCTTGTGATAAACGTAA
>VUQI01026026.1:0-11092 GCA_015106735.1 Paratilapia polleni | reverse complement strand
GGCCATTTTTGTAAAAAAAAAAAAAAAAAAAAAAATCTTAGTTCCAGTAAGTGTCCCAGTGAGGCAGACTGCATAATGGTATCATTTACACTTGTCCATTTCCTGCTAGGACAAGCCACAATGTGTGCTTTGAAAAAAAAGAAAAGTCATATTGTGCTCGGTCAAGCAGGGATTCTAAAATATTTCCTATTCAAATTGGAGCCATTGGAGCAACATAGAATGATTGTTTAGTTAGTACGCCCTAAAACATGACTCCGTCACTTTGAAATTTTCGATAAATCCATACTGACTGTGTCTTAGCCCACAAAAGTTTCAAATGAGAAACACCTGCAGTATAATAACTGATACGTGAATGGAGACTCCACATGAATGCACAGAGAGCTCTGCAACAGTAGTTGATAAAATAGTAAAAGTAGCAGTAGCCTCAAATTGATTTCTTAATTATACAACTATGTATTTGTGTTTTCACTGTGAAATTTGACTGAAGAAAAAACACCTGCAACTGAGGCTATTTTCTAAAGCAGATGTTTTGATGTTTCCTTGCAGGAAGCAGACATTTATACCACTATCAGTAGCTGTCTTCGGTTTTGGTGGACTTGTTTTCATGGCCTTTGGATGCTTCCTCTAAAATCTTTTCACTATGTTCTTTATTATCTGGATGCTATTTTCCAGAGTAGGTGTATTTATTGGCTAGAAGATGGTGGTTTTATACGTGTTGGTCTTTTACCTTGAACATGTCCTGCTCCTGAGCAAATTAGGAATAAAGCATAACTTACCATGGCATGTACCCCGACAAGAAGGAGCCACTATAATGTGCTTCAGCACTGTGTGGCTGAAAAACATAGGCTATTGCAAAGAAACACACTTAAAACACTTTAAAAAGTCTTGAAAAATCATTTTTTTCACCTGGCATTTTTCTTCACTTTTTTTGTAAAATGGTTAACAGAACAGTGAACAGACTGTCTTGGCAAAATCTTTCTTTTAAACCTGTTCTCATGTCAAAAATAGAGGAAAAAAAAAAAAATTTAGATCAGATTTAGAAAATGGATCACCAGATTCTTTTCTCACTTTCCTCTCGGCTTCCGTAGATTTGTTTTGCTTGGCTCCTTAAACTTGAAATACTAAATCCTATAATGCTTTATTTCAGTATCAGTTTTACAATGAAACAAACCATATATATAAATATATAATGAGATAATTGGTGACCTTTAAGAAGTAGATTATCATAGTGGACCAAACCTCTAAAAAACAAAGCCAAAAACTGCTGTTTTTGTTTTTTTGGGGGGGTTTTTGTGCAAGTACCAAAAACTGCAGTTCCTCTAATGGCCACTTGAGGTGAGTCGGTCCCCATGGACATAAATGTCCAACTGTAAAACAGGAATAAGCATATATACAACCAGGTACAACATCTTTTTTGTCTGTACAGCCAATTTTTTCGCTTGTATGACAGCTGCACATCTGGTTAATTTCCATACAACTCACCTGTTTAAGTTTTTATTAAGGTTTTAAGTTATGCATTATTCGGGGCATGGCCGCTTTGATTGACAGGTGTACAGACAATCAGCATTTGCCAGCACTGCTCACCTCCGCTAATTTAAGTTACTCAGCTGGACCTTTCCATTGTCTGTATGCTATTGGTGCCTTTTTATAATGGATTTATCTGACAAATATTATGACCTGCTGTGTATTACAGACGGTCCAAGAAGACTGAGAATCAGTTTTGGTGAGCGAAATTGCAGGATTGTATTACTTAGCACTAATTAGCAGGCATGTATGTCGCACCTGTACAGTTTATCGATGCAACTTGCTAACCAAGCTTGCTAGCGCTAGCACGCCACTCTCTCAACCAAATATAGGTACTCTGGCTTCAAAACCACCATGGCAGCAGTTAAAAACACAAAGGTTGAGGCAGAGTCCAAAACCAATGGGTGATATTACAGTGACATCTTTTATGTACAGTCTATGTACTGGACAGAGATAGACCAGCTGTTTCCTCCTGCTTTCATGTAGCTACTAAGCTTAACTACCTAATTGCTGGCTGTAGCTTTATATTTACAGTAGAGACATAGACTGCACCAATCCTCTGAAGGACATATGCATAGTTGGTGTCATTGGTGACATTATAAGTGCTTGCAGGCAAGATGGGTACCTAGTAGCAACTATCTTATAGGAGGACAGTGGTATTGTGTCTCCAGGATGAGTGTTGCTGTAATTTTGACTCATAACTACAAGAGGGCAGGATTGCACTCTTATACATCAGCTCTTACATTGTCAGTAGATTTCCATGTTTTTAATTCAATTCAATTCAATTCAATTTTATTTATTTATTGCGCCAAATCACAACAACAGTCGCCTCAAGGCGCTTTTAGTTTTAACAGTCTTTAAAGTCTATGAAATTGTAATATGTTACTTTGTATCATTACGTGAATGGGTCAAAAGTCAGTGTAACAGAGCAAATGAGCAGCCAGAGGCATGACATGAACACTTTAATGCCGTCATCTGTTGTCAGTTGTAAGTTGAACTTGGTGCCCTTGGTGAACTTATTGTATCCCTGTAAACTGCCTGAAGAGAAATAAAACAGAGTGACTGTGTGATACATCGATATAGAGTGCAACATCTGAGTACATTTCACCCTGATTCGAAGATGAGCTCTGGGGAAATCAGTGTGGCTCAGGATAAAGGTCGACAGGGGCAAAGTACCAGTCAAAAACACACACAAACCACTGACCACACACTGGCCCCTAAACACTTACAGTGGGGACATTTCTACCTCCCTACAGTCAGTACCAATTAGTTCTACTTTACATGGCTTAATGTGTGGGATCATGTTCGTCCATGTCATAGTTTCTTAGCCTAATGTGAGGACTTATATCATCCGTTTTCTTTCTCTCTTTATCAGTCAGATGCTGACTGTTGTATTGACTCAATAGGTAGGAGGGCAAACAAAAGAGCAAACATTTACTTTCCTTTTACCAACTGAGCTTTCTGAGCATTAGTGTGTGTGTGTATGTGTGTGTGTGTGTGTGTGTGTGTGTGTGTGTGTATCCGCTGTGCCCTCCTGTCCCCTGTGCATGTGTCCGTGTGTGTGTCATCGTCTTTCTGAGGATTCCCACCCACAGTTTTAGGAGAACTTCACTCAGTCGTCCATCCCAGTGTGGAGAGGAGTCGAGTTTTTCCTCTTCGAGCTTATCAGGATCGACAGCCGGCCTCCACCTTCAGAAACTGTAAGCAATTGTTCTTTATCGCAAAGAATCTGTTTGGGAAGTGTGTAAATCGTGAACATGCAAGTTTTCCATGCACTAATGGGCATGTTTAGATCGATCCAGTGAATGTTATCAGGGTCAGGAGGTCATTTGGACATGAAATGCACTCAGTTTGGGTTAACTGAGGCCGAAAGTGTTAAGTGGTGTGATATTTGTCTCTTCTATGTCTTGTAGCAGAACAGAACCAAACATCCAGCAGGATTAGAAGATGAGGAGTGGAGTGGGTCTCTGTGTGCTGGGCCTGCTGTGCCTCTACAGCTCAGTGTTTGGGCAGGTAAGGAGAGAACATCAGAAACCATAACTAAAAGCTGGTTCCCTGGCTTTGAAACCTACAGCAGATGAAGGTAGCTGCTCAGGGGTGATCAGATCATTTACTAAAATAAAAGATTATTTTACACAGCACCTATCAAAATCCATGATCTTGCATTTAAAACTTTAAGTTCTTTTAGTTATTATAGGTGTAAAGTATTTAAAATAGAACTGCTAGGTTTGCAGTACAGCTCCTGCTAAAGCAAAAGAGTCATTTCCTTTGAAGATGGGAAGATATGTGCTTCTCACTTTTATAGTTTCAGGTTGATTCTTTTACTAGTCTGGAAGACTTTTTTTCCCCCTGTCCAGCTACTATTCAGAGCAGAAATCTGGGCTGATAATGGTATAGACTGATAGACTGAGTCCTGATTTTGTCCTTTCACCCAACATTCAGGCCACTGTGGCTTATTGGTAAAGGTTGTTGTCACTGCAGGAAAGCCTGAAAAAAAATGGAAGGGACAACCAACTTTTTAATTTTGGTAATATTTTTTATTTTTTAAAGAAGGGCTGCAGAATTAGACGTATACAACACAGTAAAAAAAACCAAAAAAACACAGTGACCTTTGTAGTAAAAATGCAAACATACCATTATAATTGAGTATCAGGTATCTATAGAGGAAATGATTTCATCAGTGATTTAAAATAAGAAAGGTGTGCATACATTTTTTTTTTCACCTTTCGTATCATGAAAAGCACAATGGTCAGATTTTTCTTGTCTCCTAGGTGATCATATGTTTTGGGTGAAATAATTTGCTGCCAGCAGAAAAACACTCAGTTAATAAGTACAGTTTCTTAAAAAAAAAACATACCCCGCAACCATAAGAAGCATAAAATGATCACAGTTCTTCTTCTTTTATTCCACTCCCGAATTACAAATTTATCTGCTCACAATAGATTTGTGGGGTTACTGACTTTCCCTTGTTTGGACTGTCCTTTATTTCAGTCCTTGTTTGTGACCCTTTGAAATGAAGCAATTTCAACTCGCTGATAACCAGAGGATGAAGAAATACTCACGTCTTTTACTTCAGTAAAAGTTGCAATACCACAATTTAATCTATAAGGAAGTCAAATGCAGTGCTGAACCTTTTCAGGCACCTTTGCGTTTTCTGATATTGGGATATTGATCTGAAAAGTTCTGCATGCAGAGTTTTAGTTAAAGGATAACTTTTGTCAGCAAAAATTCAAATGAAGTAAAGTTAGTCATGGAGCAGAGTCCCTCTCTCAAAGAAAATAAAAACAAATAACGTCATAATTCCAAATTATGACCCACACATAAGTATTCAGTATTCATAAGTATAAGTATTCAGCCATCGTTCTTTCTTCTTCTCATCCAGGAAGCTGGGGAGGTCCATTCAGGCGTCCTGATCTTCTGCGACGACCCATCTGTGGAGAAGGCCGTCCACAGCTCTGTGCACAAGTTCAACGAGAGGCTGAGCACCGGGCAAAAGCTGGCCCTCTTTCAGATACTGAAAGCCAGCAAGGTACAGTGACTCCAGATAGATCTGTTACAGGAGGAATAATACACTGAAACAGCTCACACAGGAGGAGGTTTAGCAGTGCTCGTCTTAATGTGAGATTTTATGAGCTTATTCTCTATCTTTATATGAGCTGCTGCTTGTCAGATGAATGTGTGAATAAGTGTGAATCAAAGAGTTTGTTGAATTAAAATAAAACTGAGCCAGTGGCTGCTGTTCCTTTAAAAGTCTACACATTTCAGAGCTGGAAAGGTGATGAAACAAGAAGAACCAAAACTGGGATGATTACCAAGAAATTCAAGGAAAACTTGTTATCACACTTTTGACCTCTGGTGCACACTGATTACATATGTATGTGTGTGTGTGTGTGTGCCTCCAGTCAGAGAATGGCTCAGACTCGGTGTATTCACTGGAGTTCACCACCAGGAGGAGTGACTGTCTAGCAGGGAGCAGTAAACCCTGGACAGACTGTGACTATTTGCCCTCTGGAGACAAGGTAACGGTACAGAAATCAAGGAGAGTCGTTTATACATGTCCTCCACCCATTTAACTATTGTCCAATCACATGGTAAAAATATTTAAATAAACTCTTTGTTAAACACTTTAGTAAATGCAAAGCTGTTGCCCAGTGTGTCACGTTGTTCTTCCAGGAGCCGATTTCATGCAATGCCACGGTCCACATGTCAGAGGCAGAGGCTGACACTGAACAGGTGGACTGCCGGATCGGTGAGTGAGTGAATGTACAGGATGAGCTCATTAGGATTTGGGTGGAGAAACTCAGCATCAGATTATAGTTTTTCACACTTATTTTAAAAGCCTTTTTTTGTCTTGCTGCAGAGAACAGTCTAAAGTCTTGTGTGAAAGATAGGGAACAAGTGATTTATTTGCAGTAAACCTGGACATAAAGTGAAGATTCAGTCACAAAGCTCCCACTGAGCAGGATTATTTTAAAAGTCTCTTCAGCCTGGGACCTCATTTAACACAAAACCAGTAGCCTTTTTTAATACTTATTATGTCTCTTGTCATGTGAGGAATTGGCCATAAAGACTCTTCCCAAATACTGAACTGAAATCAGTATATCCACAATTCTTACCTCTTGACTCTGTTTGTCAGAGTAAAGCCACCTAACAGTGAGTCACTAAGGAAAATGTGCACTGGTGGGTGCAGGGGAAAGAAAGGGGGGCTGACCGGGCAACATATCAACACTATCTGCAAGCACAATATTAACTTATACCACCATAAAAGGCAGTGACACAGTCTAGACTTTAATCTGTTTGCCTAATCAGTCAAATGTAGGTGTTCAGTAAATAGGTTCTGTGTTTTTCTGTCCCACCAGCAGAATGTTTTGCAACTTTTTACGGCTCTGCTTGGAAAATTTATTTATATATTAAAGTAGTGTTTGCATGCTTCATTTGGAATTTGGCCGTAAAGAAATAAAACTTCAATAATAAACTAGGGTAAGTAAACAGGCAGCATCTGCACTTTTTCTTTCTTTAATAATAAAGCTGGTCTCCCTTTAGATTCTCTATATGTGAATACCAGGGATTAAATTAATAGAACATTGATATAATCAGGCAAGACAACATCAATAACAGTTATCTGTTCATCCAGTTTTGTTAACGGATTATACCAGTGACGTTGGAGGGCTGGAGCCTGTCCGAGCTGACATTGGCCAAGAACCTGGACAGGTCCTATCATGGGGCTAACACACAGACAAACTTGATAACCGTAACACTATATCTACTAGTCCAAGTGCAGGCAGTGGTCCAGGTTGTCCTCCACCTCTTGCCCAGTGACAGGTTGGATAGGCTCCAGCCCCCACCTTGGATAAGTGGCTAAGAAAATGGATGGATGGGTGGGTGGATGGTGTGTTTGTTTGGTTTGAGCTTGATTTGAAGCTGGAAATTCAGCGAGCAAATAAGACATGCAACAAGAAGAGTAGTCCAACACTGCAAACCTCTGCCAAGACTTAAAATTACAACATGTGTGAATTTGGTTCCTGAGTCCAGAGGGATGTATGGACGGATATCAGACAAACTGAACCAAGCACACAGCCTCCCTGAACCAAGGGAAAAACTGCACCCCCGTATGTGTAGGTTCATGAAGACGTTTCACCTTTCATCCGAGAGGCTTCTTCAGTTCCAATAACCAAAGGAGAGTCCCAGGTATTTAACCCCTAGTGGGGTTGTCCCATTGGAGGTGGTCCTGAGAGTCGATGACTCACCCTGTAATCATGTGAGTCACTGAGGGTCACATGGACCAAGGTGTGAATCAAGGTGTGAGTCATTACTGCCACAGGGGCCAAGGGGTGAATGCTTTGTGAGACATTGCCCCACCCCACCATTATGTGAGCTCTTAAGGTCATGTTTCAGGGTGTGAGTCGGGGAAGGGATCTCAAGACTGCATTATAGGTGGTACCCACTGTAATGGTGTCTTAACCATTAAGCCCCAGGGACACCTTCTAGATGCTTTGCTAAATCATAATTGTTACATCTGAGAAACTTCATCCCAATGCAAATAAACCATTTTCATTTTGCTCCCAGTGCACTATGACCATCAGCTTACAGAAACAAACCGAAAGTACATTTTCTTGCATGGGCCTGTTTGTATTACAGAGTATTTGGGACTGTTTTTATGTTCAGTCGTGCATTTTCATGATCTGTTGATCTAAACACATCCAGAGGGAGATTGGTGCTGTGGGATTTAAAAAAAATAATAATTATTTAATATATTTAAAAAAAAAATTAGACACTCAAAGTCAGTGGCAATCTTTGAAAGCTTTAACCAACTTTTAGAGTTACATATTTACATATTATTAAGTTGGTTTATGCGTCTATTCTTGACGAGTCTCTCTTACATTTGCCTGAACCTTGAGCAGTTATTGGAATATAAGCGTATGCTTTACTATGAATTTACTTTACAATGATGTTTCTCCTGTGTAGAAGGTCACATTCCTTTCGAGAAAGCATCCTGTTTGGGCTGCCCAGAGAGCATCGATGAGAACTCAGAGGACCTCAAGGTTCCCCTCTCTGTCTCCATCTCCAAGTATAACTCCATCTATAACTCTACTCACCTGTTCGGCCTGCATGAAATCGGCCACGCCACCAGACAGGTACAGAAGGTTGCATGAAGCGAAAGGAAATGGAGAGGATAAGTTGAAAAATCTTATATCTCTCTCTCTCTTTTTTTTGACACATGTATCTCTGTAGGTGGTTGCAGGTTTCAGATTCAAGCTGACATTTGACATGAAGAAGACCATCTGTGCCAAGGCCGACCACGCAGACCTCAACGAGCTATGCGTCCCCGATGAAAAGGCTCGGGTAAACATCAAGTCAAAGCACAAATCACCTTGGACACGATGATGTGTTTCTCACTTGTGTGTTTTGTGCGGTTTGCAGGAGTTTGCTAACTGTAACTCTACAGTGGATATAGCACCTTGGAGACTTGAGCCACCACAGGCCCACATAGAGTGTGCACCAGGTCTAATGCCACCCAGTGTAAGACCCTCTTTTCACAATAACCAAACATGAGTTAGCAGTTTGTTTCTTTAAGACTTTCAGTAAAGAGCAGGACAGAAACTAAACTGATGCAAAACTCTGATGCTTTCACTGGCATCTTCTAACATCAGTGATAATGAACCACTGACCTTCTGATTGGTGGACAACCCGCTCTATTTCCTGAGTACAATCATTCTTTGTATTACAATTATCAGAAATTTCATTTTTATATATGAAAATGAGGCATTGAAGAAATGTGAACACTGGGTTAAACCAGGTTCAGAATTCTTGTTTCATTTTGTTGCCAGAAAAAAAAATCAATTTTTGCCACATTTTAAGGAGTTTATATATTGTAATAAATCAAGCTTTGGATGTTATATGAAGAAAGGCCTCTGTAAAAAACTTTTTGAAGTTTTGGTGGATGGAAGTGAAGATTTGGGGCTCATAGCCTGAAAATTCACCATAAAACTTCCCGTTGTTGATTAGTTACATGAAAACAATTTTTTGTATTACAAGATTTGTTGCATAAATACATAAAATGGTAGTACTTCCTCTAAAGCTCCATGCTATAAGTGAACAGCAACAGTTTTATACTTTTAAATAAATATAGCTTCTATATTCAATGAATGGTTTCAGTCTATATCAAACAAAAGCCAAAGTATTATTACATATTAAAAGTCTTATGCAAAGAACGTTTACCAGAAAAGTATTTTGTTGCAGCTTTTTTCTATAGTCAGTTGCTTACAGTACTGTGCAAATGTCTATAGTGACCTGTCATTTGGGAAATGGGAAATAGATGTAGCAATTTATTGAAGTGTGCAAACATAAATGGAAAAACAGTATATAACAAACAAACATTCTTCAAAACAGCTCGAACTCTCTTAGGCAAGCTTTCCTGTAATTTCTTTAAGTAGTCTTCAGGAATAATTTTCCAGGGTTCTTGAAGGACATTCAAAGCTCTTCTTTGGATGTTGGCTGCCTTTTGTTCTGTTCCCTGTCAAAATGATCCCACACTGCTTAAATGATGTTGAAGTCTGGCCTCTGAGGAGGCCAGTCCATGACTGATAGTGTTCCATTGTGTGTTTTCTATCCATGTATGCTTTTACTGCATTGGCAGTGTGTTTGGGGTGACTGTCATGGTGAAAAATGAAGCTTTTGCCAATCAGACCCTTTCTAGATGGTACTGCATGTCGATCACAATCTGATGGTATTAATTCCATCAATTTTGACAAGATGTCCAACACCACTGGCAGAAATGTACCCCCAAACCATGACAGAGCCTCCACTGTGTTTTACAGATGGCTGTAGACACTCAGTGTTGTACTTCTCTCCTGACCTCCTCCATACACATTGACAATGATTTGAATCAAAAATGTCAAATTTGGATTCATCACTCCATAAGACCTGTTGCCACTGATTTTCAGTCCAGTTCTTGTGTAATCTGGCATACCTCAGCCTTTTCTCCCTGTTTCCCTTCTTTAAGAATGACTTCTTGGCAGCCACCCTTCCACAGAGACCATTTCTGATGAGGCTTCAGTGAACAGTAGATGGATCAACTGAAGGGTCAGATGCATCTTTCAGGTCCTGTGTCAGGTCTTAGCTGGATATTTTCCTATTTCTTAAGGACATGACTTCCAGATACTGTTCATCTGCTGTAGTTTTTTAGGCCTCCCACTTCTTTTGTCCTCTACTTGTCCAGTTTCCTCAATTTTTTTTTTATGGACACACTGCACACCATGCTGAGTTATGTCAGGTTTTCAGCTAATAGCTCTTTGGGAATCACCTCGTTGGTGCAAAAATACAAAAGATACAATTTAAAATTGGTTCTTTGCTAAGTTGTCTGTTATGTTTAGACAAAACAGTGGTTCATCCCTTGAGTTAGGTGACTTTTTTTTATGCTTCAATGATTCATGGGTCAGTGTTAAATGGCTCAAAAAATATATACAGCTCCGGAAAAAATTAAGAGACCACTGCAAAATGATCAGTTTCTCTGATTTTGCTATTTATAGGTATATGTTTGAGTAAAATGAACATTTTTGTTTTATTCTATAAACTACTGACAACATAACTCCCAAATTCCAAATACAAATATTTTCATTTAGAGCATTTATTTGCAGAAAATGAAAAATGGTCAAAATACCAAAAAAGGTCCAGTGTTTTCAGACCTCAAATAATGCAAAAAAAAAAAAAAAAAACAAGTTCATATTCATTTTTAAACAACACATTACTAATGTTTTAACTTAGGAAGTGTTCAGAAATCAATATTTGGTGGAATAACCCTGATTTGCAATCACAGCTTTCATGCGTCTTGGCATGCTCTCCACCAGTCTTTCACATTGCTGTTATGCCATTCCTGGTGCAAGAATTCAAGCAGCTCAAGATGACCATCCATCTTCCTCTTGATCACATTCCAGAGGTTTTCAATGGGGTTCATGATTGATTCATGTGAAGAGCCAGGCTGAAGTTTGCAAAAGACCATAAGGATTGGACCATAGCGGACTGGAGTAAAGTCATCGTCTCTGATGAGTCTAATTTCCAGCTTTGTCCA
>VUQI01026025.1:12368-25294 GCA_015106735.1 Paratilapia polleni | reverse complement strand
GAAAATGGTCTGGTATAAGCACTGGACTGAAAATGAGTGAAAAAGCAGCCAATGTCCAAAGAAAAACTTTGAAAGACCTTCAAAAAGCCAGGAGAGCTATTGCACAAGACCACTTTAAAAAATTATAAGATAGTCTGGCTACTTGGAATCAAAATATAAAGAAATGAGGGGTGGCTCGAGATTTTACACATACATGTAAAAAATAAATAAATAAGTAAATAAAAACTTTGTATAAAAAATAGATCTTTAGATTTAGTGCTAATTGTGATGCTGTCGTAGGTGGTATTCAACCCTGACAAAAGACTAAAACAGAGGGAAACAAATTATCACTTTTATGATACAGAATACTCTCACTGACCTCCAGCAAACCTAATTAGGAGACCAAATAAGCTTTCTTGGCAGTTCTGCAGTGAAACATGAGATACTGTGGGAAGTTTAGACCACAGACTACCTCAAGATAATTCCTGTTTCTTCTTTAAGAATAAGGGTGAATTTTCCCTCGTTGGTGATAGTAGCTGTTTTGGCTGGTCGGACTGTTCTCCCTTTATCCAGCCTGCTCTTTGTTTAGAATTTGTTATGGGTGAAAGGGTAGATGGCCTACTGTTCAAATGGTTCCACATTTTAAAACAGCAAGTCAAGTTATTCATTCCATTGGGGTCCTCTTGATATGGCTCCTCTCAGCAGCCTGACTGCTGCTCTCTCGCGCTCTCCCAGGTACGTCACATCACTGGCTAGTTATGAATCACATCCATCCCCATGAGTGAGGCCTTTCAGTCTCTTTTTACACATGTCCTCAACCAAACTAAAAAAAAAAGTTTTTTTCTAAGATTCAAGGAAAGTAATCTCTTCTCAATTCTCAGATTTAGGTGCTGTCTGTTCATCAGTTTTCATCAGAAAATGTTGAATGTGCCTTTTTTTTTGTCACAAGACATCACTGTAGCATTCCTACAGATACAGATAGTGACTGTGGTCATTCGAAAATCTCATATTAACCTTCTTAAAACTGCCACAAAGTGATTGATATCTTTAATATCAAAAACACAGTGGGATGTTGCTGAAGGTAAAATATATTAGATTTAACATCTTTCAAAACACCTGCCACTGGATTACAGCTGGTGTCCAAAGACTCTAACTTCCAAAATCAGGGAATGAGTCAGAGAACTGTGAAGGGAGAGAGAGAGCGTGAGAGAGAAAGACAGAGACAGACAGTTTGAAAAAAATATATATATTCGACTCTTACTGACTGCTGCTACCTGCAAAAGCAAATGGGAGGCTGCCACAGCACAAGTGGTGTGAAATCCTTCTTGATGGATTGAAAAGTGTCTTTAGGGATCCAAAAGCTTGCCCGCTTGAGCATCTCAAAGGGTGTGGTGCTAACCAGGATGACTTTGGCATGATCACATTTAGACTTGACTGAGTGAAAATTAAATCAGATTTCCTTTGAACAGGATTTGCTTTGAACTCTACCCAGGCATCATTTAGAGAAAGGTCTCATGACACAATTTGATCGTGGAAATGTGTGCAGGTAGAAATCCGCCTCCCTGTGGTTAGTCCTAAACTTTGAACTTAACATGAAAAACTTCCCAGCTCTTCATGCAACCTCTCATCTTGTTATGCACACACTTCCTCGCGGCAATGATGATGCATTAAAGACTTGAAATAGGTGTGACATGCACAAATTGGTGTGATGAAAACCGTTCTGTATCTTGCCTGTTGCTCACTTCTTTGCAAAAACACAGCAAGTCTTTCATTGTTAATTAGTTTGGCTTTACAGTACACAAAGTTCCAGCACATTCCCAATAAATTCCAGAGATACTCAAACTGAAATAGAGACTCAGCTACAGATTCAGCTAGTGATTCTAGTAAGGAAACTGTCTTTTCCTCCTCCTGTGCAGGAAGAAGTCAGTTTGTGCTACAGACCACTGAACCCAGCTGGTAAAGATTCACATCCAGAATCACCAAGAATGCTTTGTGAGGGCTATCTGCATATTTTCTCTGCTTCAGTTGCTTGAACCGTACTTGAAGAATCTTTTTTTCCCCCCATCTCAGCCTTCAAAATTTATGCAAGTTGTAGCACAAACAAGCCCTAGAAGATGAGCACAGCTCATCCAAAAAGCTCCCTTCATCACCAATCGCAAGAGCAAATTGCGTGCTTCAGCTGTTAAGACTAATCCAGCAAGTCTGGCACCCGTACACCCTAAAGCCTCAACATAACTGGAGCTTGCTCTGATCTGATTAAAGATTCTAAGATGGAAAACCTTTTTCTATTGCTTCTCAGGCTGTCACCGATGTAGGTCTTATAACAAAAAGAACAATTAATGATGATTCTTGTTGCCATTTTTTTTTTTTTTTGTCAATTTGGAAATAAATACAGAAAGATAGAGGAGTACAACCTTTATTGTTAATTGTCCCGTACTGAATGGGGCTATTTCCCACCAACATTTCCATGCTGCAGTCAAGAAGATTTTTTTTTCTCTAGTGCATTTATCTCACAGTGTATTCATCTGTCAGAATAAGTAATAATAAGTTAAACGTGTAATGAACTTTTACTATGTGACACATTATTAGTGTGGAGAAAGTATGACAGTAAATTGGCTAGTTGTGTTAGCTTTAAAGGACCTTTATTTTAATAAAATATTTTCCAGTAGTAGCAGCTGTTTTATGGTAATGTGCCTTTAGCAGTACAAATGTTTATTTTTGTACATTAAATCTTTAAATGTGCTCAATACGCAGTGATTGTTTCATCATTACTTGACTGGCAGCGCCTTGGGCTTTGTGTCCTTTCTTATAAATTTCCTCCCTTTAAAGAGTACAACAGCAGCAGTGTGTGAGGCTGTTAGACCAACTAGCAGCTAGAATACTTCTCACAGGATTGTGCAATAGTCGTGTAATACTGTGAAAGAAACCAGCTGTCACAACTCATACAAATACTTCTATACTTACAGATTTGGTCGTTTTGTGTAGTTTCCTACATGCACAAACTGTAAGGCGCTCCAGGTTCCCGTGTCTTGCTCGAGGACACTTCAGCAGGGTAGATGTTTGTGAACAAAGAGCTCTCAATCCTTCAGCTGTGGGGCTCTCTGACCACAAGACCACCCTGATGCCAGTAACACAGCTTTGCTGTCAGGCAGTGAGGGCATTTCTTCAGTTTTGCAATGAATGTGGAATCCAAGCAGTTTTATGTGAATAGAAATATAGAAACGAGACAGATGAAACAACGGAAAGGTGTTTAGGAAATAAACTTTGGCCATGATTCACCAGTACGTAGGGCTGTTTTTCAAGACTGGAATTTCTTTGAGAATGCGGTTTCTGTATTGTTTGTCTGCTCTGAGTCTGTGTGAGAGAGTGGAATGTATTTGCTTACAATACTTCGCTGTTCTACAATGGTGTACTGTTCTTGTGTGAGTATATATATGTAAAAGCCTTTAAGTCACATTTGTGAAATACTTTTACAGTATCATTTGTTGGATGAAAATATAATCAGTAATATTATCTCCTTTTTTTAAGATATTAAACTAATGTAAAGAGCACATTGTGCTATCATTTGTTGCAATCACAAAAATAGCAATTTGATGTTAATTTAGTGAGTTTAGTAAGCTGATTTCAGTACACTTCACAGTTACAAAGAAAGATTTCAACTAAAAAAAATTTTTTTTAAACCTTTTATGGAAGTAGACAAAAAGAAGTTTCTAACCCAGCCACGGGAGGCCAAACCCAGCCACAGGGTGAGGCTGTAAGCCAGTGTACTTCTAGCACCGGTCCCAAGCCCGAACAAATCGGGCGGGTTGTGTCAGGAAAGGCATTTGGTGTAAAATCTTTGCCAAATCAAATCAGATCATTAAGAATGAGATTTCCACACTGGATTTTTCGAGGCTCAGGTCAACAACGATCGCCACTGGTGCTGCTGAGCAGCAGGGTGCTGGTGGCAACTGTGCCTCTGTTGGGTGAAGAAAAAGGAAGAGGGGAGGGGTAAAGCATGTTTGGAGGCAGCAAGAGAGAAGAGAAAGTAGGAGTGTGGAGATAAGAGTAGGGAGTTTAAATGTAAGGAGAATGACTGGTAAGATGCCAGGCAGGAGGAAAAGAGGAAGACCACAGAAAAGGTTTATGGATGTAGTGAAGGAGGACATGCAGAGGTTTGGTGTGACAGAAGAGGATGCTAAGGATGGGGTGAGATGAAGGCCACTGATCTGCTGTGGCAACCCTGAAAGTTAGCAACTGACAAAAGAAGGAGAAGAAGACGAAAGGAAGTTTCTAATTCCTAGGGACTGATTAAACTTTTGATTGTTGCTTAAGTGACATTTGTTGCTTGTAGATTTTTATCAAATGTAGCTATGTGACTTATTAATGCTAACTTGTAGTTGAAAATGTTGTCTTTGGCTCTGTAAAAAAAAAAAAAAAGACATTTAGAAAGGGCTTAAATGTGCAATTGATGTTGAGCCTACTTGAAGCTTAGTTTCTGGTCACTGCAAACTAATATCCTGTTCTACCGGAGAACCTACGCAGGAAATGACAGCGTTTCAGAGCTGGAGCCATTCAAGCGATCTTCATGGGGAATGTGAGGTGTCTGGACAATAATATGGAAGAGCACACAGTGAGTGTGGTTGGATGAGCTTTATGCAGCACTGCAACAAGAAGTTGACATACTCACACTTCCCAGACCACGGTGTTACCGCTCCTGGCTTCAAGACTTTTCGGGCGGACAGGGACGTTAATCTGAGCTGTAAAAAGAAATGTGGAGGGATTGCACTAGTTGTGACTGAAAAGTGGTGTGATCCCGGAAATGTTAGTGCGAGGAGGTGTATCTGTAGGCTGAATACTGAACTGCCACCTGTGTCCATATTACTCTCAGATGGAATTCGTCACTGTTGTTGCTGTTTGAATCCAGTTTAAATCCACACAATGATTGGATTCATCCGTCATCTGACGAAGAGGCCATCCAAATGACTGTGGCTGTGGTGAATGGATAATTAATGCATCCTGACCACCCTCTGCACCACTTTCTGGTCGTGCAACTGAACACTTTCTCTAACATCTGTTTCAGCTCCGCTGCCAGATACAGGACATATACAGAAAATCTTTATTACCTCATACCACAGTACCCTCATTAATTTTAAGCTCTGTATTGTATAATACTTTGGTTTTGATTTATTAAATCACTTTCTTCACTTTTTGGGTTACTGTAACACAGTAATTTCCCAACTTTTGGGATGAATAAAGTATTTCTTCGTGTTCTCGTTCTTGTTTCTTTCTGCTGTAAAGTTCGGCATTTTAACAGGTGTCAGTTGATTCACTTTTAGAAGCAGCATGAAGTGGTCTTTCATGGATTTGCAGATATAGGCACGTCTACAGTGGTTTCAGTCTCACAGGTTGCCTTTTGGAAGGAACTAAACTGCAGAGAAAAAATTGAGAAATTGAGTTATTTCATTTAAATTTCATCCTCTCTTTGTGTGCCGAGCTCAGGATACCAGACAAGATGAGGTACAAGAAGCACAACAAGAGGTTAGAATATGCTTTATTTATTAATGGTTTTCCTTTCATGAGAGAAAAGGCCTTGATGGTGAGGAAAAAACGATGTTTTGAAATGATAAAGCTGCTGTATTTTGACATCTATGCTGGCTTCCCTTGAAGCAGACCATACAGTGTCTGTTCTAGTGAGTAACTTCAGGTATTTTACAGGAAAGAAGAAATAATTATACTGTAATTAAAGTAATTATAAGTAGTGTGTCACTACTTAAAAGTCATTTGTTTCTTCTTCCTGTAAAATACCTGTAAGTTACTCACTCCTTAAAATTACTTATGGTACATTTATACCTTATTTCCTATAAAAACTTGAATTGTCAGCCTGTTATTTTAGTGTATCTACCGGTAAGTATTTGTAGGTAACTATAATTACATCGTAATTTCAGATAAAATACAGTGAAATTCTATTTAATTCTAGGGGAATTACACCCTCAGCTGTGGGCCGTATTATAAAGTGCTGCCACTTTTTCAAAGCAAAATCTTTAAAAAGGGAGAAATAAATCTTTTTTTAAACTTCACAGTTCTCTTACTACAGCCCCGTGCACATCAAAGGAATGCTAAGCTTGAAAAGCCTGCCATGCCTGGTAACTGTAAATTACAACCGGACAATTGCTGCTCATGGGAGATGTTTACCAAACTGTCACTTTGATACCATTACTCTGCAGAACAGAATATTACGCTTGTCTTAAAACAATTTGCGCGGAGAGAAAAATAATAAGTATTCAGACATAATGATGGGATCCTTCTAAAGCAGCTGGGGATCAAATTTGGAGGCAAAGCTTTTTAATTGAACACAACCTACTTTATTTCCTGCGGCCTCAGTTGTGTATATGCATAACGATGTGTGTCTGCAGCGGAGGAGGTGGGGGACATCGGGGGAGCTGTTTGCGTGACAAGCTGAGGCATTACAAAACTTTAGTTCGTCTGCAACAACGAAGGCTGCAGTGGCTCTATCCACTCAGGAATATTAACAAGTTAATCATCTGAAATTAACGCTGTTATATCCTCCAGCCAAACACATAATGTGTACAACACATCCCCCCACTGTGCAACCAAGCTATTTTCTAACCGTTTTTTTCCTTCCCTCCCTCTCTCCCCCTCGCTCTCTCTCATTCTTTCCATCAGCTCTGCATTTGCAGATTGCAGCTGCACTTGTCATCAGGCCTGTTATTAACTGTAACATTTTTGTCACTCTGAGACGGAGGGAATGTTATAGAAAGTGAAAGATTCGAGGAGGAAGGGAGAGAGGGAGCAGGAGGAGAAAAAAAAAGACAAAAGATGAGTAAGATTCAGGTGGTGAAAGGGGAGAGGGACTGAGTCAGACAGCGAGCCGTGGAAGGAGGGAGAGGGGCAATGAGGAGCAATCCTGAGGCACAGAGGAAAGACTGCCAGCATCAGTACTGTAAAATCATGGATTTTCTACTGATAATTCCTCCTCTGCTGAGGTTTAATTACTCTCCACTGGAGCTATCTATCCGCCTCCAGATCAGGCCACACGCAGAAAAGCTTTTGCATCCAATCAAACAGCTTGACCTTTTAACCCTTCATCTCTTTTCTAATCATGACGTGACATTTCAGGTCTGTCAGGTGCAAGCCATCCTTGCACTCTGTGCAGCTCTCCTCCTCCGGGTGTTAAGGTGCTACACTACATTAATCACAGTGACATTGTAATCACAGCAGTTTTTTACCCTGATTCAGTATGCAGATTCCTCAGTATATCTCTTTGATTTAAAGCATCGCTCTATCCCCACTTCTCCCTGACTCTCCTCTTATCCTTGACCTTCACTCATTCCCATGGTAAATGCGTCTTACTCAAGGATTGTTTCGTTGGTAAGTCAAGTGGGCCAATCCTTGGGTTTTAAGTTGTGCATCAGCAGCGAAGCTTTTCAAAATCTAATTTAGGGGATTATCTCTCTATTGATTTCACTTAAAACTGATTCTTTTCTCTTTCCTTCCTTCTGCTGCTGCGATAAAGTACCAGGGAAGAAGGCGTGTGTGTTTCTGTGTGTGCGACGCATCCAGCTTTCTTTCCTACATGGAGCTGAAGAGGAGGCTCAGCCGTCTCACTTGGCAACACACGGAGAGCACGCAAGACTGCGCGTGTTCGTCTTTGTGTACGTGCGCCTGTGTCGTTCGAACTTTCGGTGCCTATCTGCATCTGTCTGTGTGTGTTCATGCAGCACACACGCACACGGCTATCATCCTCCGTGGCATTAATATTCATCTGTGTGTGCACTGAGCAGAACAGATTAGCAGGAGTAATGATGAGCATGTAATGATAAGGAGACCATAGCAGTCTCGATAGTCTAAACAGGCTTCCTTTAAACCAGACTGGAAAGAAGCGAGCAAACTCATTACAGCTTAACAGCCATTAGATTAGCATTAGTTCCTCTTTGAAGGGAATATTGCTGCTGGTTTCCATGCATTAGCAACAATGGTAAGCTATTCAAGGAACATCATTACTACTGGTTTGGTATTAAAGTTAGCAATTTGTTGGGAGCTACTGTGTTCTTTAGAGTTAGCCACCTCCTATTACTTTCCAGTGATGGTTGGTTCCTTTAAATCAGAAGTACCTACCAACCATCCAGGTAGTCCACATGTGGAACTAATCGACTAAACCACTGGCATGATTTCTGATCTTAAGGCTATGGCAACATAACAATACAAAATTGTTACTACATTTGGTATATATGAGGGGTCTAAGCTCTAAGCTATAGCCTTGCTATTAAGCTTCAGACACAGCAATGTGTCCGTACGGGATATTAGAGTTACTTCTTTATTTCAGCTTGTATGTTAATTCCTTTTTAATATGATACTAAAGTAACATGAATATTTGCTGGCTTATTAGACAGCTCTGCTCTGAGTTGAGCTCAGGTGCTGCTCTCCCTAACAAGCAGATCAAACCAAACTAGAGAGAGGGTGTGTGTTTTAATAGGGCTGGGTGGTTTCTGAGCTGAGCTGTAATCAGGCAACATAGATCAATCAGCCACAACATTAAAACCACTGACAGGTGAAGTTGATAATCATCACTGGGTCCTGGTATTGCCATTGCGCTGGAGACATAATGGCAACAGCACTCCCTGATGGCAACAGCCTCAAAACTGCTCAGGAACATCTTGAAGATCAAGAAAAATAGCCAAAGGCCTCCAAACTCCCCAGATCCCAATATGATATAGCACCCATGCAGCCCACAGGGCCCAAAGGATCTGCTGCCAATGTAACGGTGCTAGACATCACAGTAAGGTCCCAGAGGTTCTGGGCCAAGGGGGACTTTCACAATCTTAGGCAGGTGATTTTGATGTTTTGGCTGATCAGTGTAAATGAAACCACCTGTGTAGGGGATTTAATGTTTAAACTACAGTAAGCTATTTGTAAGAGCATCATTCCTCTGTTTTATTTTTATTTTTTTAGGTTTCCTCCTGGTATTGTGCAGGGTGGCTTACTACTAAAATGTGCTATAACAGGAATTTTTGGACAAAAAGTGAAACTGCTGGACTAGGTCTTATTGGAAACCACTACAAAATTCTGTTTGTTAGTCACAGTAGAAACCATTTGTGCTTCCAAGCAGGTTTTTCTTAAGGCTTATAAGATTATTGCTAAATACTTCCTGCTGGACTGTATATCAAGAGACTGAAATGAAAGTGACAAAATGTGACACTGACTGCAGCTGTTCCATCGATAAGAACTCTTAGCAGGTTGCCGGTGAATGAATGTTTACCGTTTGCCAACCTTCTTTGTACTTGGCCTCAGTTACACTGACAAGTTGTCATGGCAGAGGCAACGACAAGTGTCTTTCAGGATCAATGCTGGTGTGTGACAGTGCGTACAGACAGGAGGTTCTGTTTGTGTAGGTGGGGTCAGTCAGAGTGTGTGTGTGTGTGTGTGTGTGTGTGTGTGAGATGGCTTGTAATCTACTCACACACATCACAGATCAAAGGGCCAAGGCAGCTGCCTGGTCATCTAGATCTAGGCCACCCTGGTGGCACATCATGCCCTGTAGGGGCCTTAAAAACACACACACACACGCACACACACAAATCCACAACCGGATGAAGCGAATTTTGGAAAGGAGCAAAAGACGCTAACAGTTGCCATAGAAATGTGCCACCAAGCTAGAAAGAGCCAGGGGGAAATGGAGGAGGAGGAAGAGGGGTTTAGAGAGGGGTGATGGAGAATGAAATCAGCTCCGTCAATACGTTGCCAAGCAACACTCAACACTAACGAAGCTGGATTTGATAACTTGTTGATAACACTGATGGGAGAGCCTGGGTGTGTGTGTGTGTGTGTGTAAAATGGCAGTGTTATTAGCAGAGGCAGTGAAAGAGCCCCTGCTGAGACAAGCCCACAGCAGAGATAAGGGAGAGACCTTCTATTAAAGGCAGGGTTAGCAGGCCTCAGGAACTCTCTCTCACACACACACACACAGAACAAAAGACCTCGGCAGACCCTCACACAAAAATGAACCACACAACAGGACGAAAAGAATGGTGCTTAAACATTTTTGTTTGTTTTTTTTATTCAACCTTTTTTTTTCCAAACCAGGAATGTACTAGTTTTTTCCTCTCTTTAGAGGTGTGTGGGGGAGGGGAGGGGCGAGGGGAACGGGGAAGAAAAGGAAGGGAGGAGGGAGGGAGCGGGGGCTCAGGGGTCGCCGTGATGAGTAGACAAGGGGGTTAGGAGGAGAGAGGAAGAGGAGGAGAGGACACAAAAAAAATCCTTCTCACATGGAGGTGTCCCAAATACAAAGTCTCAACACGTCACATATGAGAGCCACCTCGCTCCATGGCCTCCGCTCGCTGGCTATTGGCACAAAGAAACACACATACTCACACACATTTACACACACACGTACACTTTCACCATCGGAGAGGTGAGGGAGCTAGGCAGTGGCTGCTTGTTTTTTTTTCCTCTTTCTCTCCCCGGTTCCATAGAAACAGCGTTTTCTTCTTTCTCTTTTCAACAACCGGCGGCTGTGTCCGTGGTCTTTTTTTTTAGAAAAGCCAACATGTTGAGTCGACCCGTCAAACACAAACGGTGAGAGCCAGAGACACAACTTTGAAATAACATCGACATGAAAACCAAACAATAATAATTAAAGAAAAAATTAAGTCCAAGAGATAGTTGACATTCTGCTGAGAGGGAGCGGGAGAGACTGAAAACAAGCCAGTGGCTTCCTCATCGGAGTTGCCGGCGTAAAGTCCGTGAAGTTTACTTTTCCCCCTCGTGGACAAAAAACAAAAAAATACTGTCATTTTGGATTTCCAAAGAGTTGCAGAAGCTGCTGAAGGGAGAGTAACAGACACTTCATTTGGCTTGGAGGGTACTTTTAGGTACTCTGAGCGTATTTAAGTTTAAAGAGACATCGACTTAACAGCATACATAAAAAAAACAACACGTTGGTAGTTATACAAAAAGAAGAATTTGAGTCATTTCATCTCTGTAACCAACTCTGATACAGTCAAATACAATCCAAACTCCTCCATTGGATTTAAAAAAAAAAAAAAAAGCATATCTGAACATCATCATGTGTTGAACAAAGTCATCTCAGACGAATGTGACACTTAAGTATGAAAGATATCTCGTTATATGATGTTAAGTACAAAACACAGCTGAGAAATGTCGTAAGGTCCAGATTTAACACTGGCTTCACACAGAAAACATGGCTACGACACTGGAGGCTTTGCATGGCTGTGTGTGTGTGTGTGTGTGTGTGTGTGTGTGTGTGTGAGCGAGGGCGTGGGAGCATTTATAAGCGAGGAGAAAACACACCGCACACAATCACTCTGTTCATCCCTCCCATGTCCATCAGGTTAGTCTTAATCACAGAAATACAGAGTCATATGAAAGTAATCAGCATTTTTTTTGTTGAGTGTGGGTGAAAGAGTGTGTGTGTAAGTGTGCGAGCAAGCGAGTGTGAGAGAGAATGTATGCCATTCAATGCAATCAGGAGGCATTTGTGACAGTCATTAAAAGGTGTGAAATTTGTGTTAGGTTGTGTAGGAGGGGGTGTGTGTGTGTCAGAGAGAGAGAGAGAGAGAGTATGTGTGTGTGATGAGATCTCTTTTCCATGGTTAGAGTTCAGCTCCTCCAAAAATCAGTTTTTGGCTGTAGGTCCGTCACCTCCATGCAGGAGACTCTCCGTTTACAGAAGAGGTTTCTCTACTTCACCAGCCACTCTTCCATCCCTCCTTTTCCTCGGGATCCTTCATCTCTCACTCGTGCCTCTCCCATCCTCTTCTCCCCTCAGCTTCCTTTTCTTTAGTGTGCAATTCCTTCACAGTCTTTTCTTTCCTCGTCTCCCTCCCTCTCTCTCTCTTTTTTCTTTTAAAGTTCTGCATTCAGACGCCGCTTTTTTTTCCTCCTCCCCAGACAGCACTCTCTCTCTCTCTCTCTCGCCCCTTTTTTCCTTTATTCTTCTTCCCCACCATCACCACCTCTACCCCACCCCTAACTTCTTTTCACTTTTGAAAAAAAAAAAAAAGCATTTGAGGAAAAAAAAACTTTCATAGATGGTTCTACCTCAACACTTCCACAAACGAGGTCTAAACTTCAAAACTACGGCATAGTACAAGGAGCTATAAAAATATACACAGAGTTTAGAGACCCTAGAGGGGAGGGAAGGGAGGAGGAGGAGGAGGAGGAAGGAGGGAGGGAGTGAGTGTGTGAGAGAGGGAAGAGAGGAAGAGAGAAACGACCTCTGTTCACCGGAAAAAATAAAAAAGGGATTAAATTAATATACAAAGGGAAAGGGAAATAAACAAGGTCATTCTAAGTTGTGAAAAAAACAAAACAAAACAAAAATAGCAGATAAAAAATGTCTAGCAACAGAAGTGTAGTTTAACAGAGTGGGTAAAAATAACAAAACAATAGAAAACAGAAAAAAAAAACATCTAGAAATTATTTACTGGATATTCATATATATAATCTATAAGTGTTGATAGCGATAAAAAATCTCACTTTTTTGATATTCGCTCACTATTTTGTGTTTTGGTATTTAAGACAAGTCTAAAGAACACACACATACGCACAATCACTCACGCACAAAGCGCACACACACACACACATACACACACACACACAAACTAAACCCCACGCGCGCATATGCAAACTTGCTGTACTGAAAGCACACTAACTGCACGCACACGTCTAATGTGGAGCAGCAGCAGCGCCATAATTATTAACCGAGTCGTATGCACACTCGCACAGTCACACGCATTATTAAAATATACAAGATTCTGAGAGTCACCGATTGGTCAGACCTCATAAGGCCCGGGCTTGGTTGTGTGACCGCCGCTCGGACGTGCTGACTGGGCGAGTCCGGGGCCCCTGTTTTCTCAGGAGAAACAAACACAAACAAACTAGAATCCTATTGTTGAGTTAGTGGCAGGGGCCGGTCTCTGATTGGC
>VUQI01026024.1:0-12662 GCA_015106735.1 Paratilapia polleni | reverse complement strand
AATTAAAAAAAAAAAAAAAAAAAACAAAAAAAAACCCCCCCCCCCCCCCCCCCAAAAAAAAAACCCAAAACAAAACAAACAAAAAAATCGAAATGTAATTTCGATTTTTTTCATGTTCTTTGTGCCTAATGGCCAACATCTGACAGCTTTGTAACATGATGTAGCTCACCTTTTGAACTTATAGAGGATGAAGGAGCCGGTGGCAATAAGGCCGATAAGGAAAATGACAGCTAGAGCCCAAACACCAGGACTTCCAGCTGCTCCATGGTAGCCTGGAGTGATGCACACACAGTAAATAATCATGTTTGCACAACCAAAAGATAAAAACAGCATCAGGTGAAAACACAAATCAGAGCACAACACCACAAGGCTCAGATTGAATTTGAAGTGGAAACCAGGAAGGAAAAAGGCAAAGAATAAAACCAAAGGCTAGATCCTAGAGGCTAAATGCTTATATACAGAAAGCAGGTATATCATTCACGAACGCACCATTGTCTGCTGCTGTAGCTGTGGAGTCATTAGCAATATGACCTAGTCATTGGAAATAAACCAATAGCATTCAATTATCATAAATATTTTAGGGCCATTTTACAAAGTCAACAAAATAGAAAGTAATGAAATGTGATATATAGCATAGTGTACCTGCATTTGGGTCAGCTAGCATCACCAGCACCTGAAGACCTCCTCGCACCACAAAGCTGACGTTGTTGTCATTGAAAGTCTGAATGATGGCCGGAATACGCTAAATATAAGATATTATATTCAATTAGGCAAAGATACTTACAAAAAATATAGTTGTTAATCTGTGCCTCCGGGAAATGGGAGGAAGGAATACCTTAAAAAGTAAAACATGTGATTCTTTACCCATAGGTCTTAATGCAGTATATAGGTTTATTATCTTTGTGTACATGCCTTATCTACAAACAAACTCCTCTTGGCTGGTTTGGTGTCCAGTGGGAGAACGTACAGGTCAGCAGTGGTGGGGAGACCTGGTTTCACAACAGTAACCAGGGAATCCTGAGGTACACCTGTAATCTGAGGCCAAATGTTCAAAACATCAGTCACATGTTAAAACTGCATTAATTCAATGACTGTCTAATTTGCAATGTGGAAAGGGCATTGCTAGTACTTACAAACCCACGGAGAATTAACATCCTACAATGCAATTCCTCAGGTCTGTGAAACTTCTTAGCCTCTTCTAGGCTTATTAGTTTTTGTTTTAATTACTCTCATTAACTTTGCAAATTCACAACAGGAGGCTAGCTTTAGTAAATTACCACTTGAATAAAACCATTATTTCAGGCTACCTGCACATCCCTAAATAGCAGAGAGGAGGTTGGCCATATTAGAACATTTAGCAGCTAAAGTGCTAGAACTAAAAGAAGAGTGAATACTAAATGTAATGTTTGTTAACTAGATAAGCTGGATATTAAGATAATTTGAATGAATGCTAATGCTTACATGAAACTGTTTGCTAAACACATTTGATATAACAGCTACAGGGTCAAAAATAACGTAATAATTTGCTCACTTTTTTTCAGTCAAATTTTAGCCACTATTCTATAATTTGTGGTTTTCAGCAAAACGTTTTGACACGTTTTTGGACCGTCATGACATTTGGTACATATGTTCCTGTCGCCTTCAATGACATTTATTTAGTCAGCATTACACTCAGTCACAGCTGTCTTTAGTGGTAGTGCAGCTAATGTTAGCATGCTAACTACAATGGCGATTATGACATGGATTGCCATTATCTGTCTATAATATGGTAAATGGTATATGGACTGGTACTTATATAACACTTTTCTACATGTTTTGAGTACTCAAAGCGCTTCATAATACATTCACCCAGTCACACACACATTCATACAGCACTTTTATCTATACTTAAGTGCTTAGCTAACATTTACACACATCGGGGGCAATGTGGGGTTCATTATCTTGCCCAAGGATACTTCGGCATGTAGACTAGGGGAGCCAGGGATCGAACCAGACCTTCCGATTAATAGACGACCCACTCTACTTCCTGAGCCACAGCCACCCCAATATCTTTTGTGTGTGTGTGTGTGTGTGTGTGTCTTCACATGAGTACCCAACATCAAATATATTTATTAGCTCATTATTTGGAGAATGTACTATAAACTCCTATTTAAGAAAGGAAGCTTGGTTGTGTTGCTATGACATCCCTATCCCTTGCAGCCCTTTCTCTTTAAAGACCTACCTTAGCCAATATTTTGGTGACCACCTGGCCGATGTCATTTCTCCACTCTGGGATATTTGGGTTGAACCTATCCAGATTTCTGCTGAAGCTCAGAGGGATGACCTGGAAGTCATCTGGAGGAGTATTCAACAAAAATCTGAGTTATGATGCAAACTGAGTCATTGTTTAAAGTATAAAACATGCCACAGATTTTGTATATTGAGTGGATATATTTAAATAGAAAATAATTCAATTCAATTCAATTCAATTCAATTTTATTTATATAGCGCCAAATCACAACAACAGTCACCTCAAGGCGCTTTATATTTTAGGGTAAAGACCCTACAATATAATACAAGAGGAACTGCAGCTTTTGAGACAAACTGCATTGCGTTGTTTGGACAGAAGTGTAGCACCTGGGGAACATATGTAGAGAAGTCAGTCTGCATATGCAGATGTTCACTGTTAGCATGAACAGATGGAAGAACGGTAGCTTGCTGACATACAGCATACAAAGATGTACGAGAGTGCATACAGGAATCACAGACTAATTTGAGCAACATAGTGTGGGTAGTAAAACTACAGTCAAAATCTGCTTTAAATGAACTTGAGTACCATTACAATTCAGACATAAAATAATCTGATTTAAGATTACATAACTGTAGCACTTCAAACAGCAAATACATTATCTCCCTCTCAAGATATAAAAGATTGCAGCTTATAAATCTTATTAATAAAACAAGCACATCTGCTTGTAAAAGAAATTCTGACGTTGTTTATCCTGTGACACACCAACAACATCATGAGATCATACAATATTTTAAAGCAAAGGTGGAAAAATGTCACGCAGTAGATTTGTCTCAGTAGTGTCTGAATGAGTCATAGACCAAGAATAGCTGTTAAGGTTTCACTTTTGTTATCCTAAGTCTGATTGAAGAATTTAAGAATGCTGACAGCTCACTCTCAAGAGGAGAAGCAAAGAGGTGGTTAAAAGCTGTGGGAAAAAGGCCACAGTAGTATGAAGATCTGAATTTTTTGCCCAATTACCACTTCCAAAGGAAAGAATGAACATTAATACTAGATTTAAGCTAATATTATTATCTGTGTTAGTAGCAATGACTGTAGAAAACTTTTACGCTTTTATATCTTATATATAACTTTTTATATCTTATATCATTTATCTATAACTTTTAAATCTTTTATGCCTTCATTGATTTATGGCCATGACTTCTGTCTAACTTCTGTATTCTGGTCAGTAGGCAACTGGAACTTTCTCAGAAACTTTAATATAACAAACCTCTTAACAAAACAGGTTAGGGGAAAAACATCCAACACTGATGTTAATTTGATATCACTTATACTGTGAAAACGTTAATGTATTACCGTAAACCCGGACAGTCCTTGTGTCCTGCACCATGGATCGGCCATTTGTAGCCTGGACAGTAACTGAAACTTCACCGGTCTCTGGGAAACGAGTCAGAAGGCTGTTCTGCAGAGTCAATGTAGGCTGCAGGAGAAAGTCACAAGTGTTATGGAGTTTGAATTCAGAAATTGTATTAAAATACTCCTTAAAGTTGTAATAATCTTTTTTTTTTTTTCTGGTTCAATGGTTCAGATGACTATGTAATGTGAAAAGTACTACCCATACGGAATATAATTTGAGCCTATTTTTTTAGTTATTGGGCCACAAATTTGCTCATAGCTACATTAAAGTTACTGTGGGCAGCTGTTTGCTATTTGCTGTTGGCAGGAAGAAACTCTAGCTAGAAACTAGCAATATTGTACCCTATGGATCAGGCAACAAACAGCAAGCAGGCAGTGCTAGCATCTAACAAGTGAACATCTAGCAGCTGAAGAGTCGGTAAAGAAAAAAAACACAGCTGAAGATAAGATAAAAGTACAGTCAAGGTAAAAATAAAATCAGTTCTAAGTCTGTCAGTTCAAAATTTTACGTATCAGGACAGAATAAAAAATTATCTAGTCCTTAGCAGGTCTTAAAATTATATAAATACAACCCGAGATGAACAGCAACACATGACATATTACACCGTGATCATTTATTTAACAAAAACTAAGCAGGAGCAGCGTGTGAAAAACTAAGTACACCCTTAATGCTTCCATCAGAATTAAGTAGCAGCCAGGTGCTACTGATCAAATGCACTTGATTAACTGATCATCAGCAGGTGTGACCACCTCAATAAAAGCAGGTGTTTTGGCAGTTTGCTGGCCTGGAACATTCAAGTGTGTGTTAACACAATGCCAAGGAGAAAAGACATCAGCAATACAGAATAAATTGTTGCTGCCCATCAGTCTGGTATGGGTTTTAAGGTCATTTCCAAACAATATGAAGTCTATCATCGTGAAGCTTATGTGTAAGTTCAATAAGAAAGATCTGTATTTGTCCATCTGCCTGCATTCCTGGGTGTTCTGGCTATGAGTCTATTCTGGACTTCTGCTTCACTTCTGCTTTCCCACGCTGTCAAACTTAATTCTGTCATCATCAATCATTTTCTTGCCCGCCTTCTGCAAACCAATCAGCCTCTGTTCCGTCTGTTTTAAATCTCAGTGATCTTTGTCATTCTGCCATTTAGACTCTCATTCATGCGACCCACCTCCTCCCAATCTCCACCTCATCCTGGCCAGATAGAGATCCTCGGCCAAGTCTCCATGTGCGTCATGTCTGCCACCATCAGCACCTAGACTCCGGAGGGTCCTGACCTACTTTCTACCATTTTTGGAGTCCACTCTGCTATGTAGCTTCTAATCAGTCTAATCACCAAATAGTTTAGTACTCAAACTCTGCATATCAATAAATCATGCTCAGTTACTTCAAATGATCTCTCCTTATTGAACTATAGTGAGAAAGATCATTCACAAGTGGAAAACAATAAAGACAGCTGCCAATCTTCCCAGGAGTGAACGTCCCAGCAAATTCACCCCAAGGTGAAAACCAAACACGGTGGTGGAGGGGTGATGATTTGGGTTTGTTTTACAGCCACAGGACTTGAGCGCCTTGCAGTGATTCAGTCAATATAGTCTGTATAGCAGTGTATTCTAGAGTCAAATGTGAGGCCATCTGTCCCACAGCTAAAGCTTGGCTGAAACTGGGTGATGCAACAGGACAATGATCCCAAGCACAGTAGCAAATCTACAGCAGAATTGCTGAAAAAAACAAAACAAATCAAGGTGTGGCAATGGCCCAGTCAAAGTCCAGATCTCAACCTGACTGAAACGCTGTGGCGAGACTTTAAGAAAGCTGATAAACAAATGCCCGCAAACCTCAATGAACTGAAGCAACGTTGTAAAGAAGACTGATCCAAAATTCCACCACCACAATGTGAGAGACTGAAAATGATTACTTCAAGTTATTGCTGTTAAAAATGGTTGTACATGCTATTGAATCATGGGGTGTACTTAGTTCTTCACACACTGCTTCTTCATTTTGGGCTTAGTTTTTGCTAAATAAATAATGATGCAGTATATTATGTCATGTGTTGTTGTTCATCTCAGGTTATATTTATATAAATTTAAGACGTGGTAAGGACCAGATAATTTTTTTATTATGTCCTGATATGTAAAACCTTAGAACTAACTAACTTTCTTTTTACCATGACTGTATGTCTGCTGGATTTATAATCCTTGTTTTTATAAAATGTGTGACTGAACTAATGCAGGTTTCATGGAACGTCAGTGATTTTTAAGTGAAATGAATGAATATATTTTCATCATGGTCAGTGTTGCAGGATGACATTTGTAGTTTGTCCTTTACCCGCATGCTGTCTCCTATCCACCAGTAAAAGACTGTCAGGTTGGCCTCAATGGGAAGGACTGTGGCAGTGAGATTGACCTCATGGTTTCTCCCAGCGATAGGAACCACTTCCAGGTGCACTTCCTGTAGAGGGGCTGCAAGAAATAAAAGTATTTTTTTAAGCCTATAATTTAATTTAAATAATAAAAAAAATGGAAATTAAAATTGTTTTGAGGGTCCCTAAGCTGCATTATCACATAAATCAAATCATTTCCTCAAAAAGGAAGTACCAAAACTAGATTAATCTTGACATAATATAGGGAAGAGAGCTCAGTTTAGAGTCTCCCATAAGATCTTTCTTTATCAGCTTAAACATGAGGAAAGCAGCACTGGGTTTTAATGCCAAACAAAGACATTGCTGTCTTATTACAAGTAAAAATAAATAAATAAATAAAATTGAGAAGGTTCTCTAAACCCAACTGACTGAGACATCATAAATTTGCCGGATTTGATCCAATTTGAAGTGACAGATGCAGCAAGCGGTGGGAAATCATTCCTACCTGAGAAGAAAAAAGTGAAAAGTGAAGTGATATTCAGAACTGTCTCCTTCACAGCAGGAGTTCCATATTTGGGAAAGCTAGACATATCCGAGATGACTGAACTGACTGCTGAAAGATGATTTCATCATCTTTTTTTCTCTGCTAGGTGTTAAAAGAAATTTAGGTCAAAGGAGTATGAGGCCTACTGACAGTGAAGCTTGCTGATAAGAACTCAGCAAAAACTCTACCTCCAAGAAAGAAAAATGATTCCAGAGTCTGTCTAATTAAAACATAAGGTGGATCACTGGGAAGCCTGACCTGTGACCTGGATGTACATGGTGGCCTCGTCATGTCCTGCCATATTCTCAGCCTTCACTGTGACCTTGTAAACGCCTGGGTTTTCATAGCGGTGCTGGATAGGTTCATCAGTCACCGTCAGGTTCTGGTAAATTGCCCGAACCCCATCACCAAGATCCACCTGATACTTGGTGCTGCTGGTGTCACCCTATTAAGGAAAGAGGATCTTCAACATATTGAAATTGAATGACGAAGGAAAAACCAAAAAGAAAACAATTTTTATCCTACCTGCTCCTGATGGACAATGAATGTGATGTCATCCCCAGGTGCCACAGCCAGCATCTGCCCTTTTATGCCAACTTGTAGTCCTTTAGGGGGAAGCAGCGGGCAGCTGTGCTTTTTGGAGCTCTGCTGCTTGTTTAGCTCCCCTTCACATGAATTAGATATCATCTTCCTGTAGCTGAAACACAGCAGAGGACAGTGCAAGTGTAAACACAAAGGTGGGCGTACACTCTTAGCCGACAGTGAGACTAGAGAGTCGATATCAACGTTTGGATCTGTGAACTAAAGATAGAGCTGGAGCTGGGCTGAAGAAAGGTAGAATCAGCAAGTACAGACCCAGTGCTGGACTCGTAGGTCTGTCCTAGGTGGCAGTCTTCGGGTGGTGAATCAGGATCATACCAGAAGTCAGCGAAGCAGCGATCACTTTCCATGCGGGATCGCTCAAAACCATAATCACTACAAAGACATGTAGTTATGAAAACTTTAATAGCTGTTCAATAAGCAATAAAACAATGCTGGTCTGAGAAAAAAATGGACAAAGTAAAGGCTTCAAAGGTAACACAGCATGTAGCATAACTGTTAATATGCCTCCAGTTTAATATATGATGCTCAATGACACTAGTCCTAGAAAAAAAGAGAACTCATTTGCATTATTTGACTAATCTGAATTTTTCTTCTTGTGGATTTTGCATCATATTCATGTAGACATAAGGACACTTTGAAAGGGTTCACAAACTGTTTGCTGCATTTGTATATGATTTGATCTTTCTGTACATTTAATTTAGAATTCTTGCCACAGTGTCCTTTATTCATGTTTATAAAAGTATATATTTATTTGTGTTTCCACAAGTTATACAGTCTACTTTCAGATACAATAATACAGGAAAATGTAATCTGATATGAAGTCTAAATTCACCAATTGTAGTCTTTCTCGGTACACTGGCAGGGTTTGTTGGTCAGAGCTGAGGTGTAGCTTTTTCCTTTAATACAGAATGCTGTGTCCTTCCTCTTCCTGAAAGTCCGCTCCTGGCCCATAATGCACTTCTCTCCCTGAGGGTGATAAAATGCATGTGTACACTCAGTAGTTACTTATACACATTGTCTAATGCAGTCTAATGCAACCCAATATGACCCAATACGAATAAGAGCACAACCACGACCTTAGAAATAAATTTGTAATTGAATTTTCACGTCAGATAATTTCATCAAGAACTTTGTTTTTAGAAGCTTTAAAAAGCGAGAATCTGTGACAGAGCTATAAGTATGTGAATGTACTGTATTTCCATATGTATCTGTGTGCATTACCTGCAGATCTGTGAGTTGCCAGGAGTCATAATCAGACTCAGTGCACTGACGGGGAAAAGACTGCCTGAAGTCCACTTTGACCAGCTCCCAGTCTGACCTATAGCTGATGTGGCCAAACACACTGCAAGCAAACACAGACACATGTACATACACTGTATGAAAAAAGCCTTTCTGAACATTAGGCTTCTTCAACATTTCAGCATCAACACCAGTACTTTAACATCACAGAACGCATAAAAACAGCATACTTGCTTAATGTTATTCTGGCTTGACAAAACCTTAACAGCTTTGTTGCTTCCAGCTGTTTGTTAGAGTCTTTCCTCTGAGCTTATTAAGGCAGGATTCATATGTGTTTCCTCAAAGCCACTGAGTTGCGCACACTTACGCACTTGGCACAACAGCGGTAACTTCATCAGTTCTTCCTGACACAAACACAGGATCAGTAATTCACAGTGTGTATTTTTCTCCATCTGAGACAGGTGAGCTGTCAAAAACACAGTCCCAGTTTTACAGTTTCATTATTTATTACACAGCAGATTGAGTCCTGAACTATATTACAGCTGCAACAAGTAGCCTGTTAACAATGAAAACAAACTTTATTGAGCCGTATGATGCTGTGATCAGATAAATGATGCTGTTATCTTGAGACTTCAGGCCTCGTGGGTGGAGCAGATTGATATGATGGTGGATAAGTGTTGGTCAACCAGCTGATACAACAGTGTTGTATTTTCACCACTTACAGCACAAAATCTTCAGTGCAGCCTGAATCCTGCTGTTGAATTCGAGCAGTGGTGTGTGAATCTCTTTTGGAATATGCATTAAAGACTGAACACTGGTAGAACTGGATAACTTCATTCAAGTCCCAAATCCAAATCCTCTCTTTTTTGAAGTCATCATTCATCTGTTCGATCCATTGTATTATATCTGGCTTACTCTGACGTCAAAATCATGTTGTCTATTGTATGATGGAAGAGGCAACACTGAGATAATCTTCACCTAAACCATCTTGCAGAATTACATATGGATTATAACTCTACTGGGAGCATGTATCAAGTCCTCACCCAGTGGCAGAGCCTTCTGACAGAGCTACAGTTCCACATCCTCTCCACTAGATGGTGGTGTCCTACAGGGAATCACAGGTGATGACCAACATTCCCATTCCTGAACTCAGCTGTCTTATCCATGTGTTTCAGTTGGAGTTTTTGAAGCATACTGATGTGACTCAAGTCAGCAGCTCCGACATATGTTGCTGGGCCTGCAATCACGTCGTTGGAGCGCCATGCAAGCATAACTAATGTTGTCTTCACCGGCATCGTTAAAGAGAAATGACGGATGCCTCGGCTGTGGACTCACATATGCTGACGTTCCACTCTTCTCTTTTTACCTCTTTTGTTTCTCTTGTTCACCTGGGGTCTGTTTGCTGTTCTGTATTCTTTTTGGCTCTCACCTCCACCTCAGTTTTTGTGCTAAAACTGTCATGTTTTTTTTCTTTTTTTTTTTTGGTGCTTCTGCAATGTGGGCGAACTGGTGCTGATCAGTGTGCTTCAACTGGATATAAAAATTTACATTTAGTTGGGTCACCACTAACTCACAGATCTGGTCTAAATTTGCTCTTGCTCGCCACAAACCCATCACTTTTTAAAAATAACTCTTATTGCTTTGTTTGTGCATTAATTCCCAGCAGCCTTAGAGTTAATTTAGCACTTTCTTTGTCTAGTTTTGAATAGGCACTCCAGAGCAATAAGACTTCTATTAGTGGACAAACAACACTCCAATCAGCCCAATGAAAACAAATCAACACTCATTAACAGTTCCCTTTGTTAAAACTACAGCACTAAGGAGGAGAAAATACCACCATGAACGTGTTTGGAAGTTGTTTCCAGGAGGGTTTTGCTGCAGAATGCGATTAGATGCAGAGATTTGTTTGAGGAATGATGTGTTTGTTTTTCTAAGTATGTTTCTTGCAATGCATAGCGCAGGAGCCAAGTGGTTTAGCAGTAGCAGAATGAGCTGGCATGATGATCTCACACAGCAGCATGTGCAGTAGAAACCCATTGTTAGTCTGTGCTGTCCTGATATTTGACCAGCTGTCATTAGTATGAGTGGTGGACGAGCTCTGCTCCCCACCTGTCCTTGGTGCTAAGTCACTGCTCAAAGACTTCATTATGGGATGGCAGCCTGCGCCATCAAAAATCGAAACTCCATGGCAAGGAAATAGACCCTGGCTAATCTGTCAGACATGAGCTGCCCTCAACGCGCCTCCTTGGCCGCCGACCGTATCTCGCTGGAGCCAGATGGACGGCACGTATATTATGTGTGTGAGTGTGTGTCAACCCAGAGGGTGTGTGCCTGACATGGTAGATAATGGTGAGTGAGCCTCAATGTTCGATCCTCTCCTCATGTGTCTGACTCTGTGTGTGTGTGTGTGTGTGTGTGTGTTTGTGTGTACGTGTGTGTGCATGTGTGTGACGGTCTCTTTGCCCTTCTCAGCAGATTACAGCTAGAAGCGAGCCTTATCTGTGCACCAAGGCCTGGAGTCTGAGATGATGTGACAAGTCTCACTCCTGCTAACTTACCGATGGAGAGACTTGGAGTGAAAGAAAGAAAGAACAAACTTTATGCCTAAAAAGATACGAACTCCTGACGCATGTGTCTAAAGCTGCCCATGACTGATATTTTATCCTTAACTTGACTAAGTTTGTGTAAACAGAAAATAAAAACAGCATTTCGTCATCCTTAGATCTGAAGCCCTCTATGGCAAAAAAGTATACATTTTGACCTTGCAAACTAAAATCAGAATGGTTTATATGATATACAGAGGTGAAATTTTTAAAACCCAGCATGTCAGGCTCAGCTCTACTTGGCACAGAGCAAAGAAAAGAAAAAGGAAAGTGCCACGTTTTAAAGGATAGGGACACCCTTCAGTATACCCTTTTGTTTTCTCTTAAGTAGTTTTAGGGTTTTCTTCTGCTGTGTCAGGAGCTCATACATATAGCCTAGCATCGCCAGTCAAATTGCAAGTGCAAATCAGTCTGTAACCTCTGAGTTCAGTTTCGATTTCCAAGGGGCGTTATGAACGGGTGCAGAATAAAATACTTCTGGATGCAATTGGACCTATAACCAATCACTAAGTAGTGAAAAAAATAAACAGACCACAGCGTGCAGAGATGTAACTCATCGTATCAAACCCGACCTGACAAAGACAAGACCGGCTGGAAATCTGTTTGAATGGGAGGGTGGCCCACCAAAACAAACACCACTACCAAGCATGACCTCTCAGTTTTGTCTGAATCAAAGGCAAGAACATATTTTTATGGACATACTCAAGACTCTGTTTTTTGAACATGTCATCTAAAGGAAAATTGAGATATCTTGTTCACTTAATATTATCATTTTTCAAATAATGTTAACTAAATTAAGTGTTTTTTTTAAGCAATATTAAGTAAAAGCGTACCAAAATTCAGCCTGACCTATTTGGAAACTTTAGGTTCTGCCCTAGAATTTCAAACACTTGAAAAAAACTTCAAAAAACTTCTTGTTTTAGTATAAAGCTGCACTTTGTAGCAGAGGGTGATACTGTCAGGTACAGCTGTATGCTGGTTTTGTTGCTTGTACAAAACTTGGAGATACACATTGAATTTGGCTGTCAAAGCTTATTATTGCCTTTGACTAAGAGGGCATTTTTACACAGAAAAAATACAGTGAGCCTCAACATCCCTGTAATGGAAGACTAGATGTTCACTATCACTGACACGTTTGCATGTTAGTGTGATAAATATGTTCACGGTTAGGAGGCTGAATTCCTGTATCACAATTAACATATTATCTTGTAAATGGTAAATGGACTGGTACTTGTATAGCGCTTTTCTACTCAGTTTTTGTGTACTCAAAGCGCTTTATACTACAATATCTATCTTGTTAGCATAGTAAAAGCGTACCAAAATTCAGCCTGACCTATTTGGAAACTTTAGGTTCTGCCCTAGAATTTCAAACTTCTTTTTCACTTTCCCTTGGATGCACAGCACCAATTTGTAATGGGCAGTTGACTGTCAGGGCAGTGCCTGTTAGGGTTTTCATAATGCTATTTGACCATCTAACATGCATTAAGAACAGATCATATATCTGGCTACAAGTCAAACTGAAGCTCATGTGAGCGTTTTTTAGCCCAATTGAGTGAAACACTTGAAAAAAACTTCAAAAAACTTCTTGTTTTAGTATAAAGCTGCACTTTGTAGCAGAGGGTGATACTGTCAGGTACAGCTGTATGCTGGTTTTGTTGCTTGTACAAAAC
>VUQI01026022.1:12867-27142 GCA_015106735.1 Paratilapia polleni | reverse complement strand
CCCAGGGCTCAGTCTTCAACATCTTGAGAGAGAACAGAACAAAAGGCAGCCAACATCCAAAGAAGAGCTTTGGATGTCCGTCAACAAGCCTGGAGAACTATTCCTGAAAACTACTGAAAGAAATTACAAGAAAGCTTGTCTAAGAGAGTTCATGCTGTATTGAAGAATAAATGTGTTCATACCAAATATTGACTTTCAAGCTTGTTAGAACTGTACAAACTCTGTTTTTGCCTTATGTACTGCATTAACATTTATGTTTGCACATTTAAATAAATGTCTGCACCTATTTCCCATTTTCCTAATGAAACTTCAAGAAATACAGGGTGGCTCAAGACTTTTGCACAGTACTGTATCTGCCAGAAATATTGCAAATATCTGTGTGACAGGACATCGTTGATATATATTCCAGCAAATAATCATAAAATACTTTTGAAAGTGTTAAAGTTATGAGGGGAGAACTCTTGTGCATGTGTGTGTAGAGCAGCATATCTTACCATGCATGCAGTCATTATGAGAAAATTAAGAGTATCTCTGGTTTTACAGGGATAAATGGAACAGGGATATGGTTTGCTCTTTGTACAAATCTAATTGGATAAAAAATATAATGGCACCACAACTTCTTCATATCAATATCACCATTACGTTTTGTGACACAACAATTTAGTGAAACAAAGACAACCATATCAATCCATACCATTTGTGAAATGTTCAAGTAATACTGTGCTAAGTAAGAAGCAACTCCCCTTCCAAGCGATCAGTTTTCAGAAAATTCTCCTGGTGCAGCTGAGAATGCCTCTCTGGAGCTGAGCATTCCCATGAAGATGGGAATGCTTATTTTACAGAGGATTTAAGCCGACATGTGTGAAGTCATTAAGTAGACTTAGTCTGTTAATTAAATCCATTCTGATACTCTACCTTTGGCCTCATTACAGCGAGACCTCTGCACTGAGAAGTGAGCCGGCTACAGTATGTGGCATGTAAAAGCTCACAAATTCATTCACTAACACATATGGCACACACACATGCACACTGAAGGTCAAATGTGGTTCCGGCCATTGCATGAGAAGAAGGTATCTATTTCAGCAGAGCTCTTTGCCTGTGTATGCACACCAGCTAGCACCAATAGCACACAAACATACAGGGCATTAATCAGGGTTTGGGTTGAAGCTGCTTAAGATGTCTTTTTTAATTATTTGTGTTTATCTGGGAAAGGACACAAATTTCATTGGATTAACAAATTTTCCCAGAAATGTTTTTCCAGTTTACACAGCCGCTATTAATCCCGCAATTATTATTATTATTAGGTCTTGTAGAAATAATTGGAGTTTGTTTGTTTGTTTTAGCACTGAAGCTGCTTGACTTACAAATCCAACTCATTCATTCGTTCATACGCACAGTCAGGAAGATACAAACACAACCCCAGTTTTGCACATTTTCAGCTAAAAGCACTTCAAAAAGAGACTGACAAACTCACAGTTTAGACGCTGGTGCCCTTGTGGCTAGAAGTTATAACCAGTCATCAGCATTTGGCCAAGGACCCAAAGAACATATGACCTCATAAAATGAGCTTAAAAAAAGAATGAGGCAGCAACAATCACTTACAACAGCTTGTAAATTCCTTCGTTCACAGCAGGACAGCAGTTGCATTATTTTATTGTTGAACTAAAATTACACAGTGACACACAGAGTACAGACAGTCACTATCATCCAATCATGTTACTGGCTGTATGGAGCATAAAAAGACCTCTTTTAAACAGCCAAAAGCAGAAGCAAGTTGATAAACACCTAAACGGTTTATAGACCTGAGCGACACTAACACCAGCTGTGGAAGCTGCATGAGATCCTGTGTAAATGGTTTTAGATCTAAACATGAGAAGCTTTAAACAGCTGCGATTTGGAGAGGGTTTGTGAACATTTTATAGACCCGAACAGCCCCTAAATCGGCTGGCAGTGAGTAAGTGGCAAGTCTTTACAACATTAAGCCATACAGCTTCTTGTAATTGTAAAGGTAAATACAAATTAAATTGTGAATCTACAATGTAACACTTACTGTAAAGTTGCTATTCTGACTCTTTAATGGGCAAGAATGAGTTAAAACAGCTCACTCAGCTGAAGTTCCTGGAAGAGATTAAAAGAGTATCAGAGCAATACTCTGAATGTGTATGTGCATGTGCACTATTACTGAGATATATTACTCAAGGAGAAATAACATTTTAAAATCTGTTTGGTTGAAAATATACCTCTGTTGTAGCTTTAAACTCTTCCTTTTTACTTTGGAGATATGTGATAGTTGCAGCTTGTTTGTGAAACCAAGTTTCATTTAAACTGTGAAACAGGTTATTGGCCTTGGAAGAGGGTGAGCTCTCAAAGTGCCCTTCTAGTTTACTTAAGCAATCTCTAGGAAACCATCAAACTAATTATTTCCTGTAAGTATTTTAAAACACATACTGTATATCAATATATTTATATCCCTCACATATTCATAGTGAAACTGACTAAATTGCACTACGTCTAAAAGCACAACTATATGCTACTTTTACTGAGTAATTCTAAAATCTATGCAAGTAAAAATTCTCATTTGGATGTACACATGTAGCAGTGGAAATATGAATAACACCTCTTATAATCCTTTACTCATAAATTGCACAAGCATTAGTTGCAGTACTTCTGAATATTTATCTGCAAAATGCAAAATTCTGTTATACTTAATGAATCATGATAATTTGAGCATATCAAATGTTTTAAAGTTGCTTAAATATCTGGTTTTTGGAGAGGTCTTTTCTTGAAGGACCCTTTTTATGTTCTGAACACTCAGCCTTTATTTAATTTCATATTGCATGATCAGAGCTGAATGAAGCACCTGTTATTTGGCACAAGCAGCTACACCACGACTGACGAGGCACAGATTAGAGCATCAAATTTCAAAATTCAGCTATTAAAACAAGTCATGAAAAATGCTAGGCAATCTCTGGCAAGTAAAGCACAAAACAACAATGACTACTTAGCAGAAATGAACACCTGAACCTTTAAAATTACCATGTTATTTTTGTCAAATAAAGCAGATCACAGAATAGTCTTTTAAAACGACACTGGTTCATCTGAAGCATATCACACCTGACCTCTGCGTAGGATCATAGGTCAGCTTGGTCATCTTTGGTTCCACAGAGTCTAAGCCTGGGCCTCCTGCGGAGCTCCAGCCGCTTAGCAGCAGGCCAGCAGGGGTAAAGGTCTGTTGCCTGCCAGGCCAATTGGAGCCAGCTAAATAAACATGCTCCAAGAAAACCCCCTGAGGAAAAACTACTCAGTATTTGTATGCATAATAATTACTCGTATATTTGTACATAACTGAAGTTAGGACTCATGCTGATTTTTGACAAAATGCTAAGAAATCGCATAAATCGCATAAAAAACTAAATACCTAAGCAGTGTGCAGAATTTCATTGTGTATTTTTTACACAATGAGTAAAGGAATATTGAATCTAACTAGCAAACCAAGCCAGTTTTATTGTCTGATACCTAACAAACAGTGCTAATATAACTAGGCTAACTAGGTTAGCTAACAACCCATACAGAAAAAAACATCAAACTAAAATAAGATCAGTTCTGTCTTTAACTTTTTTATTCAAAAAAATGAAAAACTCACCTGCTACATCTAGTCTCACACAATGTAAGTAAAATAAGGTTCAACTGTTTGGATATTAAAAAACACACACTAGGCCTTTTACCTCCCCCATCTCCTCAGTCTCAGCTTTTTGCTCATTTAACAGGCGAGATGTAACAGAAATACTCAGGGTGATGAGACGGTTTGACATGAGGAAAGGAAAAAAATAATAATATATATTTATTATCATAAAGTAATTAATTCTGTTTGCTGCTTTAGTTTTGTGACCCTGATTCTTGTTGTATTGTCACTTTATCGTGGCTTAGGGACACTTAAACAGTCATATCATTAATATTAATTAAAAACCTTAATTAACCTTATCTTAATTCTGCAACTGTTTACAGGATAATCATATGGTAGGCTAACCATAGCTAAGTCAGTGACAGCTAGCTAAAATGTAAAATATTTTTGCACTGTCAATGACATGCATATATGACTGTTATAATGGTAGGTGAGAAACAGCATGAGTCATGTTACTGAAGTCATCTTCTTTGCAAGCATTCCTTACAAATAATAAATACAACGGGAACCTGGTTAAATTCTACAGAATCTAAATTATGATTGTGATCTGCTGCAGGCTTCTGTAATCAACTAAACAGGGCAGTCTACAGTGGCGTGTCTATCAGGCTCAGGCTGCAACTGTTTCTCGCAAACTGGAAAGTGGTTTGTGGTGGTGGAATAACAGCAACAAATCAGCCAAGAGCTTAGGTATGCAACAACAAGAACAAGTGCAGGAGTGTCAAATACACCTGAACTGGTGTGTCAAAAACTGTTGAAAAGAAGGTCATAAATTCTGGACTTTTCACTTTATTTTGCACCAGGATGCATTGTGTTGCAAGTTGTTAAGACTGGATTACATCATGAACTGGTTGCCCAAATTGTTAAATTCATCTGAGCCAGAGATCTGAATCATCATCAGTATTACAGCTTTCTTGCTGACAAAGACACAACAAGCTGAAGAGTTACTGAACAGATAATTAGTGTCTCACAGTGGCTTCAAAATTACAAAAACTGTATGAATGTTCATTGCATTCAGATGGAAATTATGTGACAGAAAGAAATACAGCAGGTTAATGAATTTAAATATTTGAGTGTAATTCTGGAGACACAGTTAAAACTGGAGGCACACATTAGGAAAATGTCTAAGACAGTTAACACCAGCCTTAACTGTTTTTGACTTATGAGATCCTGTCTGCCTGTAAAGGCTGCCCAGCAATATCTGCATGCCATGATTTTGTCACATCTTTCCTATTATGTAACTGTTTAGGGCCATGTCAATATGCAAACAATATTGGACGATGGCATCACTGTAAAAATCAGAAGAAGTATTATATGTTAAGCTCTTATGAATTTAATTTTTAAAGTTGATTTTTAAATGTGTTAATGGCCTCACCCACAATTTAGTCAAATTATTTTAAAATCTAGCAGTAAAGGGGTTGCGTAACCACAAGGGGAGCAGTTAACGGGGACTGCAAATTACCAAATTGCAAAATAACATTTGGTTGGTCCTCTTTTACAATTAACAGTCCACAGATCTGGGTAACTCTGCCACCAGAGACAAAAACATTAACTGAATTTACAACTTTCAGCGCAAAGGCAAAATTATGGCTTAAAGAAAGGCAAATCTGTGATGACTGAAATGGGTCTTGTGCTGTTCTCTTTATGTTGGTTCCTGATGTCTCCATTACTGTTACTAAACAGTTGTACTGTTTATTATTAGGATTGTATGGATATGTTGTGTCTTAAAAGCCTAGCCAGGGACAAGGTCTGAAAATTAGCCGTGGCTAGAAGTCCTATGCACATTTCATCAATTGCATTTTATTTAAATGCAGCAATGTTAATATTAAATGTTAATCGTCCCTGCTATATGAATGAAAATGTATTTGGCACCCCTGGAACTGCATATGCCATTGAACTATGAATGGTAACAGCCACTATTTAAATCCTTCCTTTGAGTGACTGGCAGCTGCATTGTCACTAATAAAAACATCTTTTTTGTTATTGTTGAGTGAGAGACGTATTAACTCAGGTTTACGATTTCACATTTTGCCAAAAGTGTGCTCTGTTTATCCGCTACAGTTACCACCACAGGCCACCACTGCTAATTTTGCAGGCTGTGTGTTGATGTCACAAGTGGCAGTCTAAATTATAATTTTGGCCACTATATTCACCTGTGCGTAAAGTTATCCGGAGTATAAATACAAACATTTGAGACTGACCTATCTGAAGAGTTTTCAAAGTATGCTATAGCTATGGGTGCACCTGAAAGAAAACACCAATCATAAAGGAGGATTGTTTAAATGTTCAAATGATTTTCTGTATACTGAAGCATCAAGCAGAAGTACATAAAAAAAAACTTGCACAGATATCTTCAATGAAACTGAACATAAACTACAACTGCAGCTTGTTTTGCAGAACTGAGCTGCAGACATTTCTCTTTTTATTCTCGCTCCCTCTTACACCTTTCTTTTTTCTTCTGACCATTCTCACCTGCAGAGGAGCGAGTAAGCGCACACCTTTAGACAACCATGCATGGTTTTGTCCATCAGCTCCATTCCTGCTTTCTAAATGTCTGCATGGTGAAGATGATTGTTTTCTCTCTGTTTTGACTGCAGGCCAAAATGATTGTGGGGTATGTCCCTACAGTGTGTCCATCTCTGGTTAACATTAAACAACTTAGTTCACAAGTTAGCTAACATTCAGCAGTTAAAGACAGTGACAAGAGTTTCAAAAAACGTCATTTTAAATTGTTAAGAAACACATGAAATAAAGCCCTAATTTTGGAAGTCAAATACAGAGTTTACCTAAAAGAGACAGAGTCATTGGTCAACATTTCTAAATAACATTTTTAAACTCTCTAAACCAGCTGTCATAGTTTTATTTTTATAATATTATTATATTGTCATTACAATTGCTCCAAATATACCATCTCTATGGAGAGAAATTGTTCTTGTAAATCAGCGCCCAAGCCAAGACACTCTGGAAAGTTTAACAGGGATTTTTTTGAATACTGTAGTTACAGAGCAGAATGAATTTGAGCCCACCCAAATGCGAAAACACATTAACATCAGGTATTAAGGCATCAGTGGCAGGAGTTTTTAAAATTGCTGCATTTACAAGAATAGGGAGATATGGCTTCCACTGTAGCTCCTTAGGTTTATAGCATGTTTTACTACCTAATATACTGTATATAAAGGCATATAGGACATTTCACTGGTTTTTGTGTTTTGTTTATTCATAACCTATGAACCTACTCAGAGGTATTAAATTAATTCAATGTGCCAAATGAAATGTTGCAACTGGCAGTTATTTTATCTGGACTTGGACTTGGATTGCTAAACTTTTATGCAAGGTCTCAAAAAAAAAAAAATCAGACCATTCACCTATTCACTGCATTACAAATGTTCCTCCAGGGCTTCCATAATTGAGGATTTTGTGAGTTCACTCACTAAACACACACAAAACCAGAGAAAGCCCAGATTTCTTTTATTCTGTAGCTGGACATACAACTGACTGTGCTTACTGAGATCTAATGAATGAGTTTTCTTTTCCCCCCCCGAGAGCAAAAATGCTTCTGCAGTTCATCTCTCACCACAACGTCCAGGCGCTTCAGGTCAGGCTTTGGATCAGTTACATGTTTATGTAGGAACTTTAACACAGACCAGAATCACATGTCTGTGATGGGAAAAACAGTGAGACAAATAGACAGATGACAGACTGACTGATCAGCTGACAGGCACTTAAAACAGACGGATGACTTTGGAGCGGCCGAGAGGAATAACCGGTCAGACTGTTGGGTCTGCATGGCAGATGGACCACCATGAAGTGCAAGGACAGAGCCAATCTTTTCACAGGGCTCCCTCCTCCTCCTCCTCCTCTCCACTGCAGTTAATAAGCACCTGTTACACAACAAATTAACTTGTTGACTGTGAAAACCTGGACAGCTTTATGCCTTTTTTTTATGATAAGGAGCTTGATTATGAGAGCTGGTATTATCTGTCCATTACTGTACTCCATATTTTGATACCAGAGGGCACAGAGGCGAGCAGATGGTTGAAAAGACATGGTGTTTATTGTTTGACTATGAAGAGAAGTCGGGATGCCGGGCGTGGAAGCAAGCAGGGAGGTGGTGTTGATGTGTTAGGTAGCACAGGAAATGGTATGAGGAAGAGGAGAGGAGACACCACGGTTAAAAACTAAATCTCACAAACCTGCGGACAAGTTCATGAATAAACAAATCTGCACTATAAACATGTAAGGTCTTCAAGCAGATTATCAATACAATTACTGGATAAAGAAATAAAATTTCCTCACCAGATTCGGGGACCTGGTTGTTATTCATGCTGGTTCATCGTATGGCTTATCAGGACATTTATTAACACGATTCTTCTACTGTTAAAATGCTGCAAATAAAGCCTGTGGGTAAAGCTGTAAAAAAAAATGGAGATAATGTAGATGGGATGGATTTTAAACTTCTCTAAACTGTACAAACAATGGCTTTCCTGAGCCTTTACTTTGCTGTACACACTCTGCACCCTTGTGAGAGGAGAGCAGATCGGGTCTTTGTATTGGTGGAGTGAATATGGTGGAGTAGGTAGGCAGCAATATGAAGTATAGGCCTTAATTCTTTTTGATGATGTATCAGCTGACTTGGCCACATCAAGTGTGCAGAGTTGTTAATATGTGACAGGCAGAGAAAACAGATCCCCATCCACAGGGGTCAGATGGATGAGCTGTGCTGTCATTACCAAATTTTTAAATATTATATTTGATTCGAGTTAACTTTACTGTGTGTATTCACGTTAAAGCAAAACACATAAGGTAAGGCCAACTGTATATTTACCTACATACGTCATTCTTGTTATGTCATCTGTTGCTATCACCAATACAAAATTACAAAATGGATATATTCACTCTCATTAATTAATAGAATCTGCTCTGGATTTGTCAGTTTCTCATCTTACACACAGCGTGTAACCACTGATGTTGAATATATTCACCTGTCACTTTCCATTTTCTCTAATATTTTTGCTTTATTCTTTAAAAATTCCATTTACATCCCTTTTATATTGCCTAGGTGTTCTTTTATATATCGTCCTTCAATGCGTCCTCATTTTTCTTATGTAAAACACTTTGAACCGCCTTCTTGTTAAAGGCTTCTAAATGAATAATCATTCTAGTCTCTTTTCAGTCGCAACAAAACAGCAAATAAATAAAGGATAATAATATTAAATTAAATTGAAGCAATTGAAGCTCATATCCACAACTTAGCACGATTGCCACAGGGGTAAAAAGTTTTTAAGGTTGCTTTTTTGTTTTTTTAAACAGCCCTGGACATTAAAGAGTGAATAAATGTTGTAGAGAAGGTGGAATAAGTTTTAATTATTTACATCAAGAGTGTGAATTAGTTGTGGAGGCCTTGGGTCTTAAATACAGGGAATCTTAAGCAAGTCATCCATTTGTTTTTCTTTCTCTCACTGATGCAGAATAAGAAAATCTAAGAAAATCAAAATGTACTCATGTTCGGTTTCTCAGGCACCCCCTCCCACACCAGTTTCAGACCAGAAATGCATTTCTGTTTTAGATCATGACTAACAACAGAACTGGAGTCATGAAGTGGAAGACAAAGCTCCTGGTACTCTGCTTTCAAAGGGGAAAACACTCTGACGTAAGATACCATGCAAGTGCTGGCGAGCGCTGCGGGCCGAGATGCTCTGAGGGTCTGTGGTATTACAACAGGGATCTAAGACTCGATCTCAGGAGGTCACAACCTTTCAAATACACTGCCAGTGCAAGGTGATGTTACACTAGAATGGCAACCATGCACACGTGACATGCAGGACCTCCCCTGGCACAAAGTAATTCAGGCTCATTGCTATCAAAAACAAAATATAACACAGGTGTAAGGGCTGTGTAATGTGTGCGAGACACTGACCTTGTTGCTAGTAGCTGACCACATGTCTGCTGTGCCCTGCGTCTGAATCTAAAGCTGCCATGGATTAGGTTTCCTTCTCAAGTTAGATTAATTTGGTGTTGAAATTAAAGGATTACATACAGACGCACAAGTGATGTGACAGAATACGAACAGGTATGAGAATACTGACTTTTTTTTTTTTTTTTTAAATCTTTATTTTTATAAATACCTATCTTTTTTTTTTTTTTTTTTTTTTTTTTTTTTTTTGGAAAAGATCATTTCAATTTAATGCATTTTTCTTTTCTCATACAAGTGACTATGACAGGAGAAAAGAAGTGTTTAACAGGACAGGAGTTGTGCCTTGAGCCAACAGCTGACAGTGAACCCTGCTGATGGGCCTGTCAGTGAGAGTGCAAGGGGGTAAAGGGATCATACTATCATGCTGCTGCTGCTATTGTCCCTATCTCTGTACTGCTGTTCTGTAAAGGTAGAGGGTGGGGGTGGCACACAACATGACAGGGCCAGCTGCTCAGAGATCCAGTGCAGGAAAGATAGATAGATGGATTGGGTGGTAAACTGATGGGATGGAGGGATAGAAATAAGGATACCTCGAGCCTTGCGTGTGTGTGTGTGTTTGTCCCTGACAAGAGCTGTCTCAGCAGGCTTAACAAACTCGCTCACCTGGAGCCAGATTCAAAAGCTGCCTGATGCACAATGCAACTGTCTCCTGGCAGCATAAGCAGAACTGAAAAAGTTGAGGTGTGACTGAGTGTGTGAATATGTGTCTCAAAGACACAGAAACAAAGAATAAAAGGTTGTAGTAAGAAATAGTATACTTATATATATTACCAGCCAGCATGGCTTGTGTATATTGTCCATTTGCATCTTCATATATACACGTTGATTATTTTCTTATTATGAAAATTAACACAGTCCTTGCAGTGATTAATAAATATCAGTGATCATTTTATAGACATCTTCCTGAATTTTATGTGCACCTGCAGCCTCTAGATAGGGAACACAACATGACAGCATGGGCAATAGCGGAGGTAAAACTAAGCTTGAGCTCTGCAGGGACTAAGCTCATGTTTCTGTGACTATTCAGGGTTGACTCTTAGTCAGGCCACTGAGTTGTTTAACAGAAAAGTGAGTACTTCTGTTTCCCAAACATCACTCTCATATCTTTCCATGGTGGTTCCCCTCCCATATATTTACAGTAACAGGGAACATATGGCCTGAGTAAACTAAATGTTCCTATCTGAGGTCAGCTATGCTGGCTCCGATTTTTTTAAGGCTAAAAAAAGGGGGCTTAAAAAGAAAACAGCTTCATATGAAATCACACTTGGCAGTAAAAGCATGACACCTCAAACATTCCTATAGTAGCCTTGGCCTTTCCATCTGGCTAACACAGTACCTTCTTCCAGAAGAGAAAGGTTTACTTGTGTATTATTGCTACTTCATGAACAGGGGAGGGCTGTCAGCTGTGCTCTCTAGCTCTGCAAACATGCAGCAAATAAGCAGCTCACAGAGGTCCTCACCTGTTAAATACACAAACAATGTGAATCCTAGACATCCACTGAGCCAGAACATTTAAATGAGACATATATTTTCACCCTAAAATGCTAGCCATTAAGTAGGTTTCAAATGCATGAGAAAAGTCTCTTCAGGGTGTAGAGAGGCCACATATTTCCACCATTAAATCTAATCTTATAATGGGCGCAGCAGGTTGCACAAAAACAGAGCAATGGAATTGAAGTAGAAGTTCCAGCTTTGCTAATTATGATGAAATTGTGCACTAAGTAAACTGATTTACTTAAGCATAATGAAGCATGAGGCAAGACTAAATGAGTGTACTTACAACAAAGAGAAACACATCCATAAATTAAAGCAGCATTATAACCATTAGCCAAATAACACCCATTAATAACATAAAACAGTGGACTTCCAATAGACAATTTACATCATATCAAATTATTTGGATGTGGATCTGGTCCTATTAAATGCCACATATTTCTAAGAGTATGCAAAAGAGACACAGCGCAACGCCTCGGGATCAAACATTAAAACAAATAAGTTAGTCAAACAGGTCACGACTACAAGTAAGTTATTAGCAGAGTAAAGAGGTTCAATAGTATACACCTCTAGTGCTAGATAAAGCCTATTTTTCTTAAGTGTTTCAATGCTTGGGTTAATACTTCCTAGAAAGTAGCCCAAAGTGCCCTTCTTCTGTTTTCATTTTGTCAGTTCAAACTCTGATAAAAGTGGTGATTTTGTGTAAACTGTTGTGTTAGTGTGCCTGAAACACAGCACCCTGGTTATGAGTGAAACCACACAAAACCTTGTTGAGCTTAGAGTAGTCGAGGAGGTCCGGTCTGTGTCTATGAATCAGGGCGCAGAAGGCCAGGCCATCCTTCCAGCTTCACCAGCCAGTGAGTGTAGAGAACCAACATGTCAGGTCATAAAGATGAAATTTCTGGAGTCCCGCTCCATAATTCACCATTAAAGGTGAAATAGCACTTGGTGGTTACATTTCCCTGATGCTACCCTCAAGTTCTGATATTTTGTATCACTAAAGACAGCTACAGAAAAACTTAGTATTGACATGATGCTATTAGATGAACTTAGTCACTGTACAGACATTACATTATATTACACTAGACTATAGACAACCTAGCTTACAGCATTTAAAATCAGCGGCTACGACTTAGTATGTAATACCTACCTGACATGGAAGTTTTGGACATTAACGTTCCGGTAGGGGGCAGTCTTTCTTTGACACCACAGGAGAAGACCTTCCTTGGCAGATGTTTCTGAGGAGAACATTCATTTTACATTTAATCATGTGGTGGGCTTTCTTATTTGGCACATAATAACACAATAATTCTGTGCACTGATGTGTCACAAAACTTGCTTTTGCACAAGTACACAATAACCTATAAAAATTTACATTTTTTTATACTTTCAAATAGTGTGCAGGGTTTTTCATGTATATAAGAAAAAATTTGCCTACCAAAAGGTTGTAGCTTAAAGTGTCCATATGTTTCTATATTCTTTGTACACAGTGTCTAAAGGAATAATTTCACCTTCCACAGATATGTCCTGAATGGCAAAGCGGAGGATTATAGTCCAAATCATTCCAAGAGTCATCTTTACATTCCCATCCACAATCTCTGAAACAGAGAAAACAGCTGTTAAATTCAGTCTCCAGTAGATTATATGATAAAATATAAACTCCTGGTTCCAACCTTTGCATCCCTAGATGGATGTATTATAGTATGTTCATATACAGGATGTGCTCAGGTACCTTCGGCTCCTATTGAAACCAGTTTGACTCCTTTACTTGTGATGAAATCCAAAGCTTTGTTAACATTAGCGATCTTATGAAACCGCATCTTCCCTCTGTCTGGCTTGGGCAACCTCTCTCCTGCAAACAAAATATGGTGTGACGGGGTCAAGTATGCATGTAACCTAAGCTAATATCACAAAGAAGGAAAGATCACTGAAACATGAAAAAAAGAAAATAAAAAGGAAATATCTCCCTTTAGTGCTCCAACCTGAGATAACTTCCAGCAGCAGCATGAGTTTGAGTCCATTCCTGAAGTCCTCTTCAATGTTTTCAATTTGAACACCAGCTTTCCTCAGGTGGGAGTTACACCAGGCTGTGAAGGTCTAACAGGAAAGGGATTCCAAGCTCAATATAAATGGAATTCGATTACAAAAATGTCACCATACAAATGTACAGCATTCAGTGTAGTTTAAAAATTTGTTCAAATTGCACTCATTTTCACTTCTAAAAATTGGGTGGGTCATACTACAATTGTGACATTCCTCTTTACAGTAAACCTAAACAAACTGGGGCAGCTAACAGCTTAACAATTCTTCACTACAGAACTATATACTAAATCGGCTTTAAGCTCTCTGACCAGTGTTATATTTTGAGGTCAATCGTCCGTGATCCATTAGTGTTAAATTTCAACATTTCCTACAATAATTCCATAGCTAACACCTATCAGAACAAATGTACTCCATGTTTGGTACTCAAATACTGTAAATCAAGTTAAGACAGGATCATTGTCTTTCGCCTATTTTTATAAAGCCTCTATCAATAGCCAGCAGCAGAGTTCACGGGCGCTCAGCACTGTAAGGATGAAAGCTGTGAGTCGACCACAGAGCACATTCCAGCTGATATAAGGTGTTAAATTTAGACTGTTCTGCTGTGCCACATGATAAGAGACCGGGAAGAACAACGTCAAAATGTCCCGCTGTGTCAACATGAGTGAAAATGTCACGTGGATGCTGAACAACTTTTCCCCTCACGTCACTTTCTGTCACTATTTTACCACTTAGAATATGACACGTTGATATGTTACAGCTGCATGGAGATAGCTCTATCACAGTACATGTGTGCTGTTCTTCCAGAGCACAGGCATTACTGTGGTGAAGTATGGAGACACGCCAGGACTGAATGAAAGATGGGAGGATTAAAAATTCTCATTTAAAATCATCTGAAGGATATGCCACAAGGATGAATAATGAATCTCATAACAGATTATTTAAATACAAACATTTAAATAACTTACACCCATGAGGTGGAAAATAAGTTTCTATTAGGGCTGCTCAAAAAAAAAAAAAAAAAAAAAAAAAAAATAAAAAAAATTTTTTTAAAAAAAAAAAAAAAAAAAAAAATTTTAAAAGGTTTT
>VUQI01026022.1:0-11215 GCA_015106735.1 Paratilapia polleni | reverse complement strand
TTAAAAATAGGAAAAAAAATTAAAAAAAAAAAAAAAAAAAAGTTCCATATAAGCAGTGACATGCAGCACCCACAGCTGGAATTGAAATAAGCCTATTGCACCATGGAATATTTAGGAAAAGTGACAAAAAAGTTGTCCCCAATAGAGCAATTTTGTCACTTTTTCATCAAACAAAAGCTGCAGCAATGCTACTGCTAATAGTGAGTGCCAAACATGGGCACAAAGCAACAAAAAGAATAATTTTGAACAGCTGTTTACAGATTCAAACCAACCTTCAATGACCTCTTATCAACTCAAAATTATAATCACTAAAAAGATAAACAGTGGGGAAAAAAAATAGCTGTGTATATGGACTGTGGTGTTGCTGCCTTGTGTTGCCAAAAATACACAGTTTTATCATCCCTATGCAGGCCACAGGAGGTTATGGAGGGCATGGAGGAGCTGATGAGCTCCAGTTGTGCAAAGAGCTGCAGTATAAGGCCCAAGCCAAGTTTTAAAGCCCTAAAACCAACTGACAGTGTAAGAGGCCGAGGCTATATTGAGTCGAGCTGGTGCTGGTACAATTTTTCTGCGTGGTTTCTATAAACAAAAGAATTCCGTACCAAGGACACTGGATTAACCCTACTAATGCCTTTTGGACCCGAGGTTAAAATTAGATGGAGCGTCCATTCTGATCCCAAGAGCGTCATCATGTGTTAGAAGCATCTGTTGACAGCTCGCATTCCGCGCGTATCAGTGGAGAGGCAGCAGTCTGGAGAGCCGCTGGAAGGTACAGCTATTGTTAGCTGGTACCCACCACCGCATCCGTCCGTCAAGCCTCCCACACCGGACACTGTCTGCGTCAAGTGTGCGGCACGTAACAAGGACCACACCGGAGGTTAACCGATGCCAGCTTTAAAAATAAAAATAAAACGTTACGTTTCCTGTAGGTGGGAAAAATAACCCCAGAAGAGTACTAATTCCTTCAGGCAAACTTTAACTACCACTAGAGTTTCTAGATGTGGTAACTTATACACCCTGCTCCTCAGTTAACAGCTAAAATCTAAGAAACATTTATCAGTGTCAAGAATAATGGCTATCTATTCACTACAGTTGTTAACGGACATTAACTGCCACTTGTGATGTCTTTTCCACCACTGTGCTATCCCAACATACACGTACAAAAAGATAAAGAGGCCAAAATACCTCAGTACCATGTCGTCTATGACTACATAAATTGCATTGACTTTTCACGATGAATCAGTTTAACAGGTTTTATTTTGAAAAGATTAGCCGGAAGTTTAGCTCTCTCCTGTGGTCCTACTTAACGCGTCTACTGTTAGCCCCAAGTTCTGTGTACAATCCCAATACTTTTCATGCCAGGATTTTATATGGAAATAACAATTTTTTGGTTTTACTTAAAAACCTACATAATTTATATAATTCTGAGTAACATCAGACATAGCTGCCTCATTTGTCTCTATCAAACATTAATAGCTAGTTAACATTTTTGCTTTTTTTATTCAGAAACAAACGAGTTTTATTTTACATACTTTCCTCTGTTGTTGTTCCCAGGCAGGGTCCAGTAACATGTCCCTGTCCCACTCTTCCTCCTGTATCATGTACTCATCTTCGTAGCCGTTATCATAGTGCACTGTGGTCTCTATCTGGCTCATCATCATTTTGCCGTTACTTTCTTTTTTTCCGTCGAAACTCAAACGCGCGTTATCCTTCAGACTACAGGTGATTAAAGTCTAACTACCGAGGACGGGAAAATTTCTGACTCTCTTTACCGAGCTGCTCCTTCTTTTCTTTCTCACTTTCTCACGCTTGCTGTTGTCCTCTCGACCTGACACAAGTCTGGCCCTGGTTACCACAGACGAACAACAGGCGGTATCATTAGTACTGGACGGTCACGTGACGCCTTCATCCCTTCCCCCAAAATTCCCATCCCACACGCGCGCGCGCACACACACAAACTACAGAAGGACAGTTTATTGTCTTCAGAGCAATAAAACGTTCTTTAATGTAGAAAAGAAAATTTCTTTTTTTTTTTCCAATTTGGGCATAAACAACACAAAACTGCTTTAGGTCATATAAATAAAAATGCTTCTTCCTTGAAAAACCCAAACCTGCCAGAACTAATCACTATTTGAACCTGTTACGGAACAATGTAGTGTACCTGTTGCTTGTTTATCTTCCTCACATAACACTAAGTCGATCAGGTTGAATACCAGAAAAAAAAAAAAAAACTTAAATATAGAACTAATTTTATGCAGTATTGGGGTATATGCAACTCACTGCAAGTGTGCATATGCACGTGTGCACAATACATTTTACATGTCATAGTGTAACCATTCAAATGAGTGATAAACAGTGGCATTGAGGCTGACCAACAACATGCGATAATGTACTGCATAGAATTAGCATGTAACTTAAACCAGTTCTGGTTAGTTACACAGCTTACAGGGAATAAAGTGTTTATTTTTCCACCAAAAACACCATCCTGGATCATTTTCAGTTCTTTGGAGTCTAATTATATTTTAAAATCCATTAATTCCTTTGATTCCTACACAGCTCTTTTTTAACTTAAAGCATTTGGTAGCAGATACTGGCCTCAAATGTTAATAAAGAAAAGACAGATTCAGTGAAATTACTGTGTCAGAGTACTTTTAAAGCCATATGCCAGGGGAAACCCAGCTGAACATCAAACAGACTTACTGTCAAAAAACAAGTACAACCCTGATTCAATTTAAGATTTCAGAATGCTTCTCATTTTCTAAAAAACTATAAGGCCCAAGTGCTGTTGGAGAAATTAAAAGGAACACAATGAATCTGAAAGGGTTCTTACAAATGTGAACTGTCCCTTTGAGGTTCAAAATGAAGGGAAGTAAGCTGTTTCCGACAGTCAATACTGAACAATAAACTCACCACAGAGTTAAAATTCATTCAGAGTGCAAACAAAGGGGCTTGAGTGTTTCTCAAAACCACCCAACAACCTTACAAACATGTCATCTTGCCACAGTAATGCCAATACAGTCCAGGGGTTTGACATTAAGCAAAACAATCTCTGGACTCTGACTAATAAGTGGAGAAAAAAAGCTCAGTGTTTGTAGAAATGAGGTGAGCCATTTGGACCCTGTGTATTCATATGTATCATCATGCTGTGATCTGCAGCAGAGTTCTTTGGTACTGGGTGGTTCACAAGGAGGGGGAGAAAGGGGTAAGCAGGTGATGAGGACGATCATTCAGCTTCACTTAAGGCACAAGGTCGCCTCCACTCCTGGCCTCTTTCATGAATCCACTTGTTTGATACTGAAGGCAGAAAGCAAAAAAACAACAAAAAAAATTTAATCACAAGCCCAATCTAGTTCTTCTGATAACTTTAAACATCAACCAGCTCATGGACCGCAAAATGAAGTGCAGACTGACTTTAGAGTTTATAAAAATAAGGGTTTTATTTCATAAATCAAATACTGTGGATGAAGGGCGCAAGAATGAGGAGGCATGAGAGCATCGACAGACCCAAGGCCAAAGATTTTGGATTTTGCAAGTCTCCCCAGGCATGTCTTTTATACACGCCTTCTCAGCGTTGACGATTAAGATAATGAAGCCCATGCACAGGGCTGGGAGATGGACCAAATATCATGCATCTCCAATTTTTAGCTGAATGATGATACACAATACGCATCTGTATCATCTACCAAGTAAGAGACCACAAGCTCTGTTGTTAAAAACGAATAAAATGCAGAGAAAAGACTTCCCACACTGCTGGAAAATGTAACATCCTCATCCTTAGCCTTGCAATGACAGCTGGGATGGGCTCCAGCTCTTACTCTCTGTGGTCACACTTACTGGACATTTTAATACAACCAAGTTCCCAAAAAAGCTGTTCTCACTTTAATATTCTTTTCAGTTTTTGCTATCAGACAATGGAAATGAGTATGAAATGACTAAATTGCAGCCCATCAGGACTACAATGTTAACATACTCAGCTGATTTTATAATTGTCACGTTGTCTGACAAAAATCTTCATTTACATAAGTTCAAGAGAACAGCTGCGTTATGATTATGGTGTTATTTCCATGTAAAATGATGGGAGAAAGTTCACTTGAGCAGCTCATTCACATATATGTGAGCTGCCGTATAGTAAGGCTGCTTGATTATACAAAAAAAACAAAAACATTATTTTGGCCAGTGTTATAGCATTACGTAACACAATTATTCTTCAGGCAGTTATTGATACTAAAACATGTGTTTTTTCACACTTTTTAATGTGATGTCCTTAATCGTTAAATATAATTTTAATGCTAAACAAATAAATGCAAAAAAGGAGTTGAGGGAGGTGGGGGACACGGTCATTCAGTAGGGGGTTGGGCCCTGACTTCTGGGTGTTTTTGACTGTAAAGCCTATCTGGCAAGGGCAAGCGCTGATCTCTGCTGGCCTGCCTCCACCATGGCAAGTCTCTGAGTACAGACATGGGCAGAGAGAGCCCCAGGCGGCAGCAGACTCAAGTGCTTTGAGCATGGCAGCCACAGAGTGAGCAACAGAGAGCTGAAGCTGACAGCCAACTGTTGAGCGCTGCTGAAAGCAGACTAGGTGACAGACACTGAGCAATCTGCAGACAAATACAGCTGCAGGCAACCACTAATAATCCTTCCACAGGCTCACCTACGGAAACCTTGTGATTGCTACTTCTTCTTGACTAAAGGCTCCCTTTTAGTATTCTTGGATGAAGCTGCACTATAAACAACAAGTGGGTTTGAAAATTTATGGAGCAACATCACTGTAAAAGAAAATGGCCATCTTGATTCTGTAGTGAAAATGAATGCAAAAGAGCAGTCATTTTATCTCGACTACTTTGTTTTCAAAATTGCTGGAAGCCAAAATGGTTACACATATAAATAAACAGCGGTGCCTTAAAATCCTCAAACATCCCCAAATCCTTAAAGCAAACACTGTTCTCTGATATGATGTTTACTCCGATTTTTATAGATGGTTTTATAAACAATGAGACAAAGCCAAACTCACCCCACTTGTTGCCCACCAACACGGGACAAGCTGCATGTCGAGTGCTGTAGTCTCCCTCCCCACTGGCAAACAGATTGTACCAGAACACTGCAGTACCCTGGAAAACACACAGACAGGCAACAGAGGTTAAGTAGTTCTGCACAGCATCCAGGAATCTCAGAGAGTAAAGTCTTGATCTCCTAAGGTACTTGCAACAGATTTCTCAGAAGTGAAATTTGAAATCAGGCAAAATTTAAGTATGTGTGTTGTTGCTAACCTGGGATCGTTAAAATAGCTGTTAAAAACACAATAAGAGCATTGGGGCATGCGGGAACACCTCTTTTTATTACAGGAATGAACAAACAGGCAGTTAATTGTGCTAAATGAGCTTATTTTGCATGAAAATGTTCCTCTATCAAGAAATAAAATGTATGTATGTATGAGAGAAATAGTATTTGAATAATCTTTACTGTGTACTACACTCAAAAAACAAACAAAAGCATCTGGAAGCTTATCACAGAATTGTTCAGTTGGTTATATAATAACCAACTGTTCAGCTAGTAAATCAATGGACATTAATAAGTGGAGTGACATGAACATTTACCTTCTGAGGCCAAACTGCTGCACCAACATCTGGGAATACTGTGGCTCCACCCGCTGATACATCACTCATCTACAACAGACACAGAAGCAAAATCCAGCATTATAATTTATCCAACTTGTGATGGCCATAAACACATAATCCTTAATGTCATATAACATAATCAAGTTTATTTGGCATTAGTTGAAGATACAATAGTTCTTATGTATAGAATGCACATTTAGTTAACCTTTGTTTATTCAACACTGTAAAAGTGCTTCATCTTATGTTCAATTTATTCCTTATACTGAAATAACTGTTAAACTAGCTGCTGTTTGGTTCCATTTGATAATTAGTTAGTTTGTTGTTTGTTACGTCTGTGTTTGGTCAGTTCTGTTTGAGTATGGGTTTGTTTAAGCAGTTCTGTTACTTTTGTTTGTTCATTTATGAGCCTGACTCGAGTTGAGTTTATTTGCGCTCTTTTATTGACCAAGAACTTTTAGAATTTTTGTAAATTGTTTTGTGAATTTTTCTGTGATTTTTTTGGGGGTAAAGTAAAACCCATTTGTTTCCAAACTTACCCATGTGATTGGGTGATAAGGTATCTGTGTTAACGTGCAGCTGAACAAGTGCACCTAATGGAGAGGCCGATGAGTGTATTTGAATTGAGATTTTAAAGCTGTTCTCCTTATTGCATCGGCAGAGTAGTGTTAGTTCTGTGATAGCAAAGACACTGAAAAAGCCCATAGTCACAGATGACAGCTAACCCTTAATATAAAATGTCAAGGTGGAATCCTGAACAAAACCAAAGACGACATCTGCTTACTTGGGTGTTTCAGTGATGAGTAAGCGACAGCTCAGTTTTTTATACAACATTTGTTACAATGGAAATTTTATTTAACACTTTGTGGTGAGAGAGCTCACTTCACTTTTCAACTGAAACCTAATGAGACAGTTTCAGCCATATCATCAAATAAGTATTTACGTGCCTTTTAAGTCAACAATGTTTGCTTTAATAATAATAATAATAATAATAATAATAATAATAATAATAATAATAATAATGACTGTGTGACTGTTAAATTAGGCACTTAGTTTAGTAAAAGACAAACTCAAATAAATAAATAAAAGAACATGTGGTTACAGGCTAATGAAGGTCTATAGGGGTGTTTACTCACATAAAAGAGCCATGTTGCTACACGATTCCCAGTTCCCAGCTCTTTAAAGGCATCTGGCTCATCTTTCTGTACGGAGATAACCAATACCCCATTTAATCTCGTGTCATATTAACGCCACAGAATGTTAATTTTGCTAAACTGCAAAGAACATACCCTTCCAAAGTCAAAGTGAGGTTCGTATTGACCTCCAACACCATAATTTGCAACCTGCAGACACATAAATATAAAAATCAGTTTGTAACACATGCACATAAGAGGTAAGGGAAACTTGTTTGCTTAATTTTTACTCTGTTGATCATGTACAGTTTTGTGTGGGAAAATTATGAGTTTGACATCCACAACTTTTAAATAACTCTTTACCTGTAACTCTTCGGCAGTGTCCATTTCAAGCCCGGTGAGATCTTCAATTCTCTGATTGATAATTTCAATCATGGGATCGTCATAACCAGTGAGCCAAGCGCTGGAATACAGAAGGCAAAATAGAGCAACTGAGAATGAAGAAGCACATGCTAAATATTTCAGTAAGACACATATTTGAACACTAGATGGTACTAAAGGTTTCTTCTGTGAAAGCAGACAGAGTTAAGCAGGAAACTTGCAATCAAAAGCAAACATAAAGCAGAGCGAGTTTGTGCATTACAATCAGAGGATAGAAAAGGTAAGTGCAGGTGCAAAGGCTGTGGAAAACAGGAACAAGATCCAGATTTACAATATCCAGTCAGCTCAGGGTACAAGGTTGCAGATAATTCTGAAGTTTGGTTGATGACTATGACAAAATATTTTCATGGATTTCATTTTCCTGACACCACTCACTTTGCATACCCCAGTCTAAAAGTAGGCCCTTAATACAATAAGCTCTTCAATCAACACAACAATTTCCACTTTCCAGTAAACTATTTAAACATGACAAAACTAGTTCTGAAGACCCCATTACCAAAGTTGTAATTGCTTTGTATTTTTTATTAGTTTTTGTTTTTTGTTTGTTTTAGTACTGGATTTCCATGTTTTAGTACTGAAAAATGTCTATTTTTAGTTCGTTTGTTTTTTTTATTCATTTCATTGCTAGTTTTAGTGTCTTTAGAATTCTAATATGGATAAGTATTCATCAGGGGAAAATTTAATAAGTTCCATATCGATATTACTTTACAAACAATACTTTTTGATGGTAGTTGATGGGCACATCCCAGACTCAAAAAACAAAAGTCAATGCATCCTCATGCTTGCTATGTTGGCAAATTTGACCAAATGATGAAAGTTTAAGAATAAAAATATTTCCTGTGTATATTTATTTTATTTCACTCAGTTTTCCCTTTTTCTAAACTCATCTTATTTTATCCATCCATTCATTTTCTTCCACTTCCAATTCAGGGTCGCAGGGGGCCTGGAGCCTATCCCAGCTATCTGATTTCAATTAACGATTGTTAATTGTTAATTGAATTGTTTTTCCACTACTAGTTTTTGTTTAGTTTAAGTTAACTATAACTTAACAATTAAACTAAGAGTTTTTGTTAACTAAAGCACTAAAAAGCACTAGAAGCCACAATTATAAAAGTTGCCATTATATGAGAGAGAATTCCAATACATTCTCAAATGGGGTTCGGGGAAAACAGGTTTATTTAAGACATTACAAATCCAATGAGACGACTCCTCAACCCCCAAACCTCATGAAAGTGTTTCTCAGAATTTCTACAGATCTGTGTTGACGTGTGTCTGTGTCATTCCCCCCCCCCCATTCACAGCTTGTGTTGATGGGTTATACTTTTCAAAAAAGGATGCTGGATGAAGCACGAGCCAATGGATTCTTTCGAGTGACCTGCAGCCAGTTCAAATAGAGTTCAAACTGTTCTGAGCTCTTCCATCTGTCTTTCTGTTAGCTCAATCCCTAATGTTCACTAAAGTTGGAAAGACATGCTGGCTGTCACATACACATACAAAAACTTCAAAAGAAACACCACACCCTTGTACCCACACACACACACATTAATTACCACGTAGAGTAAAACCGAAGAAAGCATGGGATTTTGGTGGGCTGCTAACATGTTATTTTTAGGGTGCTTGCTAACAGCAAGCATGACATCTATAAAAGTTAAACAGTCATTTATCTACACTACTCAGGCCTTTGAAGTCTCTTAATGTCTCTTTCTGATATGGAAGTTAAAAAAAGAATTGTAGATCCACAACAGAAGTAATGACCTTACATTAGAAAGTGATTCACTGACAGTGCTATGGGGCATAAAAATCCAGTGCTGTAAATCTCAGGTAACCTGATAACAGTCTGTCACCACAGTGATGTTCCCACAAACCAAACCTATACCACTGGGTAAGATTCAAAATTTCAGTTGCACAGAAGAACCACAGAAGCTGATTAATGAAGATTTTGCCAAAAAATAGCTTTCCAAGTGTAGCTAAAGATCAAACATTTTTTACTTATGTTTGCTGGTCGCAAGGCTAAACAACCTTTTCAGCCACTTCACAGAAATAGACATTAAGTTAAATGAGGAGGGGAAGGGACTGAGTCCCTCCAGGTGACCTGTGACCCCTTACCTCATAGAGACTCTTAAATCAGTTGAAACAGATTTTCCTGAGAGGTGTTCAATCAGGATGGCTCCCGTTAACAACCGTAGTTCCAACAGCAGGGCACGTAGATGCAGGAAAAGCAGACACAAAGAAGGAAGGAAAATGGACTGCAGAAGAATGCATGCAGGAGGATAGAATGTAAAAGGTGGGAAAAGAACAAAGAAAAGAAAGGCAGATCTGGTGTCAATGTTTTTGTTAAGAACCAGGGAAGGATCAGTGTTTGAGGCAATGCTAGAATCCAAACAAACATTAAGAATTAATCTAATTAAAAGGTCAATTAATGACTGCCTCAGACATACCTCCTGGCTCACAAAAGCAAATATGTTAGTATTAACCAGCAGAAAAAGTAACACATTTCCCCTCCTCTATCTTCATGTGTTACCTTTGTGGAGCAGACACCTGAGCAGAAACAAATCCATTGAAGGTCCTCAAAAACACTTTCCCCAAATAATAAAATATTCAATAGCTTTAATAATTTTGTATTTTCCCTTTAATTTCTGTATTATTTGTAAAAATAGTCTACAGATGTTTCTTTAGGCTACTGAAAGCTTATTCTCAGCTGGATTGTGTTCTTCAGCTCAAGAACCTTTATGATTTGGAGGGGCAGAAACATGCAGCTACAATGAGACAGGAGTACAAAGGAGAAGTAGGATGAGTTATTGAGGGAGAAAGTGCAGCATCTTGCTCTGTCCTACCTTTTGCTGATCCTGTAGGAAGCCGTCTCCAGCACTCCTGTGACAGGGTTGGAGATGGTTGCCCTGCGTAGCTGTGAAGCCACACACAGATGCACACACGTACAGAAGTGAATGTATGCGCACTTAGATTTACCCTCCCACCCTTCAACATACCAAAAAACCTATTAAATCCTAAAACCAGAACTGCTTACTCGTGGTTTTGCCAGCTGCTTGATTCTCTCAATTTCTGAATCAGAAATGATGTCAAGGTAGCGAACAATGTAGGGGCGGTCCCACTCATCCTGCTGTTTGACGGGTGCCAGCACATACCTGGGGTTACGATTGTTATCGTAGTATCGACAGAACAACCTGCTTTGCCTGCGGGGTGTCTGATTTAGAGAAAAGAAAAGAGTAGACAAGAAGTTAAAACCAAGTTGTAATATGTAAATTATAAATTGCGTTTTGTGCATCTCCTTCTCTTCCTCACCATTTTGATACCTTCCCCACGGCAAAGCATCTCATACTTCTCCCTTTCTGGGATCAGAGAGAAAGTCCTTTTGGACTTCTTCGTCTTCTTCTTCTTGTCAGTTGCTTCTCTTTTTTCTCGCTCCTTCTGTTTTGGAGGTTCTTCCTCTGCAGCCTTTTTCTGCTTCTCCAACTGGAACTCAAAGTACTTCAGGTTGCTCTTGCCACGCGGGTGCTCTGGGTCTACATATGGAAAACCAACAGAAAACATCAGTGGCATTTACAAACAGCAATGCCACCTAAAATATCAAAACAACAAAGCTTCTAATGTGACAAATATATGCCATCAGTCAATAACGGAAGAAACAGTTCTCTTTACTCTTTACTAATGACCTTCTTATGGCCTCTGACAGTGGACTCCTCTCTGTGCTTGTCCTGTTAGACCTCAGTGCAGCATTCGATACCGTTGACCACAATATTTTACTGCAGAGGTTAGAACATACCTTGGGTATCAAAGGAATTGCATTACAGTGGTTTCAATCATATTTATCAAATAGACTCCAATTTGTTCATGTAAATGGGGAGTCTTCTTCACACTCTAAAGTTAATTATGGAGTTCCTCAGGGTTCTGTGCTGGGACCAATTCTATTTACATTATACATGCTTCCCTTAGGCAGTATTATTAGAAAACATAGCATACATTTTCATTGCTATGCAGATGATACCCAGCTGTATTTATCCATGAAGCCAG
>VUQI01026019.1:0-21685 GCA_015106735.1 Paratilapia polleni | reverse complement strand
AAAAAAAAAAAACAATGATTAAGTGGGGGGCTATGACTGTGTAAACTTTAATGCATTTCGAGGTGTTTTTTCTGTGCCTTGGCTTAATGGAATCCAAATTTTGGCATACTCTGTGAAGAACAGACATGATGGTCTAGGACCAATACAGGATGTTTAGAAAATGGTAATATATAGTAACAATGATAATGTGTGCTATAACTTGGAAACAGAATGTCATTCTTACTGGTTTCCGCTCAGGAGTCCCTCCAGGAGGAGTAGCTGAGGAGAGGTGTTTCTCTCTCTGGGCCATCTTGCTGTTAGGCTGCCTCAAAGCCCTCTTCAACTCATTGATGCTGGCCTGGTGCTTTTGTATAACATCTTCCGGCTTGTCCAAGAACTGCTACGCACACAGTGAAAGGCAAAGCAGGAACACAAAATAACATAAATTACATGCTTCTGAATCTATTTCTGGTTTACAGTACAATGAACTCGTTTTAACTGGATGTAATTGGAAAATGAACCTGAAAGTTTTTCATATTGGATTTTTTAAATCAAGCTCTGTCTGAAGAGCGTAGGGTGCATGATTATTGATGATTATTTTCTTTATGAAATAAAAGCTGTACCACATGGATGGCCAATAAAGGTTTTACATATGACCAGAAACAGAGTACAAAGCCAGCACTTCTTGAAGTCTGTAATTACTGATTGGTCAATAGCTAGACAACAAAAAAGGAGCATAAAAGATTATGTGCTCTGTATAAAAATAAACTTTTTACACAAGCTCCATTGCTGTCTCCTGTTTTCAAATTGTAAGTGGTACAGTTATGAATACAAAAACACTGAACACCTGGTGAGAGTGACACATCTCATGCCAAAAAGAGATGACAAGCAGTACCTCCTGTTTAGGCCGAAGGGTGACCAGATCCTTGTCCAACAGATGAGGTGGGGCAAGTGACATGAAGTGAAGGGTTTTTCGAGCAAAGCAGGAGGTTTAGAGTTTGGGGGAAGGAGAACAGATGCGTGCAGAGACAAAGAGGTAAAATGCTGCAGGTGAGTCAAAAAGGCAGGCAGCCAGACCGACAAACAGAAACAGTTGACACCATCGAGGCTTTGGACTGTGATTGTTAAGCCATTTAATGTTCTGCCAAGAAGAGAGGGACAATCCATTTCAGTGTCAGCCAACTGATAATTAATGGAGTCATTTATTGACTGAACTTAAGTGTTTGGAGGGGGATTATTCCCATACTTCTTGATCCAAAGATTTGATGGGAAGGCATTACAAAACCACAAATGAAGAGTCCATTAAGCCACTAATGCGATGCCAATATTTCCTGCAGTACTCAAAAACACCACCACAACTACCTGCACAGGACTTTTACAGAACAAATAAGAGTATCTAGAAAGATGGTTTTGTATAAAACTATTGTCTAATTAAATAAAGATGTATATTTGTTGAGATTTGTTAACTGGGGAAACACTGATTTACTGAATCGTCTACAGTGCCTAAAGGCCATCTGTTTATCCTGCTGGTAACAAACAATCCCTCAAAAGCCATACAGGGACACTGTTAAAGACACATGCTGGTGAAAATGTGCTGTAACTTAAGAAAAATGAGTACAGAGTTCTCCAGTCGAGTTCTCTCTGTTTAAGATCAAAATGCTTATTATGAACTAATAAGTATTTCCACTGTAACTATTGTTCAGCAGGAAAATATGAAATAAAACAAAATGCCTGATTAAATGTATATTTAACAGTTCTTGTCTTTTCTTGAAGTTCAATTCATGCATCTTCCATGGATTATACTTTGTGGAATCCTGGAAATCATGAAATCAAAAGAAATAACATTTCTTTTACAGACAAACAATACAAACAAAGACAGGTCGTGCTTAACAAACACGGTGTACAAGCACATGACCTTGAACAACCAAAACCACATAGACAGACGCCAAAGTCCAATGCCAAAATACCTCTGGCTTGGAGTCTACAGGCAAGCCTGCCTCCTCACGCTGAATGAAAGCACAAGGCAGGGGATAGAAATGTAAGAGGAGGAAAGAAGAGGTTAGCAAAGAGGTTAACATTACAGTGGCACGAAGAGAATATGATCTGTTGAAGGCAGGGCGCTGGGTTAGAGAAATTTTATCTACAGCAAAGAGGTCAAGTTAGATTTTGGGAGATGATTTAAGAAATAGTGAGAAAAGGAGATGCATACTGAGAAATCTCATACTGGGAAGAGCAGAAAAAAGGGTAAATTAGGCCAAGGAAAGAAAAATAGGAACCGTGATTAAAGTATTTAAATGAATGAGGAAAGAGAAGATGAGTTAATGTGGAATTTTTTTCAACTGGAATGAACTCTGTGCCGTTTACCTTTTCAAATGAATCACATTAATTGCTTTTTGTTTATTTCACTGTAGTGTCCTCAAAACTGTGATATAGCTTTCCCATGTATAGCATTTGATTTAACAGATGAGTGTTGATTTCATTTGCACTGCTGATTACTTGGTTGTGGCTAAATAAAAACTCTTTTCTTCTTAACAATGGTGTAATTTACTCATGCAGCTTTAGCCCTTTTTAACAACTATAAACTATGAAAACCAGAGAATGAATTAAGTCAGATTTCTGTGCATTTAAAATCTATTTGGTACCTTGAGCTCCAAAGTCTTGGTCGATGGTGAGATCTTGGCACCCAGTGTCTGCTTCTGATCTTCATGCTGCTCTACTTCCTGATCTGTGTACTGGTCCTGATCTTGGTCTTGATAATGATACTGATCATGGTCCAGGTCTAGGCTGCCCTCTTGGTCCAGATCTTCCCTGGACATAAACTGTGTGCGTTCACTGGAGCTTCGTTGGGATAGCTGGTCCATACTGTCACCAAGAGCTGAGGCTGGTTAAAAGCAAGCGGAGGGTAATCATCAAACACCTGCAGTCCACTATTAAGCTTTTAAATGTGCTGTGCATAAAATTATGCGTCCATTTATTGTTAACTTCTGTTTTTGACAAGGAATTTCTGGCTCCCTTCACTTTGAGAGCTCTAACACAAAATCAACAAACCTTGTTGCTGAAATATTTGTACTCTGTGGAGAGTACAAGTTGCTGCCTCACAGCAAATGTGCATGCCGACAGTGGAACAGTCTGGGTTCTTACCTCCGTCAATGCTTCGGGGCAGCATGTACCTCTTGCTAACAGAACGATCGAACTGTGGAGCGGGCCTGTCAATCAGAGCGCTGGCCTGTCTGGTCTGGGCTTGGGTCCGCCCGCTGTAGCGGAACTTGGAGCCAATCACCAGGAAGCCCTTGGGAGGTGGCTCTGGGGAAACCAACCTGCAGGAAGGTTCAGTTTATGTAAAATATACTGTATAGATACCACACATTTGATAGGGTTTTACAGATCCACCGTTTTTTTTTAATGTTTTCACAAATTTACTGGAATGAACTACTTGTCTTGTCTCCACCTTTGTGTTGTCTCCCGATTAGCCCTCTGCGTTATATTTAGTCTTGCCTCTCTCTCAGTCTTTTGGCAGTAATTTAACTCCAGTCTCACCTCCTTGTGCTTCCTGTCTTCCTGGTGTTTGCATGTTTTCTTTCTAAACTTTTGTAAGTTCTCAGCTTTCTTTAAAGCTCACCTTTGTTTCATAAGATGAGCTTGCCTTTTGACTCTCATAACAGTTTCTGTGTTTCTCATACCCTAAGCTAACCATATCCAGTCTGTAGCTACACATGTACCAGGCAAGAAAGCTCTCTCTTCCATCTCATATTTGCTGACTGAAAAGAACTAACAAACTGACAATAATCTATTTAAACCCCCAAAATGAACCATTTATCACTAGAAACGTTATACATGTGGTCACTGTTCCCACTTTCTGTATAAATTGCATCAAATTACTTTCCTATGGATTTGCAGGTACAAGAGTGATTCATTTTTGATGTGTTTGCTACAGGGCTCCTTTTCTTCTTGCTTTAGAAATCAACAAAATAAGAAATTTGCCCAAACCTTTTTGTGTTAGTTTCTTTTAAGTTCATTATACAGATAGAGTTCATTATATAGAGACTCTTAAGCAAAACTGTTACTACCAACAGTTAAGAAATCAACACTTTAGGGATATTATAGATCTACTGTGCCAAGTGCTAACAGTTCATGCAAGTTGGAATGAGCACAGTGCAGAAAACGTGCTGTCTGTATCTGTGAGCATCAAGGCCTACCTGAAGAAGGTGTGGTGCTCAATGCAGACCTTCCACAATCGCTTCGAGGCCCGATGGTTGGGCAGCTTGAAGCCTATGGTGCTCTCAAACTGTTCATACTGAGTGATGAGGGAAATGAGTGGAGGTGGTGAAGGAGGAGGCGGCGGGGAGGTGAAGAAGAAAAGGAGAGTGAGGGAAGCAAGTGAAGGGAAAGATGGAGGGATGGTGGCAGGGTGAAATGTGTTTACTCTGCAGCAATGGAAAAATCAATGCTTTCTGTTTACTCGTCTTGTGTCTCCTGCTGCCATGACAGGTAGATTTTCCATCTCTAACCAACCTATAAATTAGTTGTTCATGCACTCAGTCCATCAGATGTTCAGTTGTGTGAAGAGGAGAAAATGCTTTCAGATCAATAGGTTATTAGCAATATAACAGGTCCTTAAACATTAGGAGTAGTCCATTCACAAAAGGAAGCACTTTAGTTCCAGACAAAAACACTATGGGGACAATTTAGAATAAAAGGGGCTTTAAACCACAATGACGACCCTTCAGGCAAATTTAAAGTGACAGCTGACTTAAGAGGATACATCTGCAGAACAAAGTTTATGCACAGAATGGAGTTGGTATTCACTGTGAAGATGTCAAAGTCAGTTTAACAGTGGATATGAAACAAGCTGCAGATACCCTAAAGGCCAAAGATTGAAGAAAAATCATAATAATTTTAGGGAGTTGAAAGGTAGAGCGAGCATAATGTGGCTGTAACACTTTTAAGTAAAATCCTTGATGAAAATGCAAATCCTCACGACTGGCTAATCACACTCTAAAGTCGAGAGAGAGAAGGACAAGAATAAAAACATGACCTATCAGATGAATCTTTAAGAACACTATCTCTAAGGTCTATAAATAATGTCTGATAAAATACTCTCTGCAGTTGTCACATGGTGTGCAGCAGATACATCTCAGAAGTAACACTTTTATCAAACCATGAAATGACTATTTCTGCTGCTTTGGACGAGTCAAGAGAGGCAATGATGTAATTTTAACAACTGTGAAACCATGAAATAGAAATGTGAAGCTGCTTCTTTACCAAATGATTCTTTATTTCACTCGCCTCGGTTTTGCCAGAGTGACAAGGAGCTGCCCTGGTGGGGTTGTGCATGCAATATTTGTGAACTATTGCTCTTCCAAGCAAAATGCTAAAGAACAGATAAAAGTTTTTATTAACCTCTCCAGGGCGGATCTTGATGTAAAAGTTGCTTCTCTTATAGGAGATCTTGAGGATTTTTGGCCAGGCAAACCGATTGATCCTGAGGCGGTCTCGGTAGATGAGCAGACCGTTGGCACTCACACCAAGCATTATGTCGATTCCCTCTGAATCCTAGTAAACAAATTCATAGAGTATCAGAGAACCTGAAAAGGGGCACTGACAGATGAAAAGTCTGAGAAATAATCCAGAAAGGATCTCTGTACCTTAGCGTGGTGCAGGTCCACTCCATACATTGAGAGCTTCTTGGCATTTTCTAGAAAGTTCATCTCTGCTTCTGCTGGACTCATTCCCCTACAGTGCAAATGCCACAACCGATCCTTCACTTCTTATTATTCATATCAATTCCTCAGATCACAAACAAGAGCATTCAGTTTACTAATGAAGTCATATTTTCTATGACCTGTAGTTACGATGTAGTTCCATCACTCTCTCCTCCAGCTCACGTGTCTGGTTGGGGGCAAAGTGGAACTCATTGACGTAGTCTGGACCATGTTCCTCAGGCTCGTAGTCTCCCAGTTCAGCCTGGACTGTGTAGGAGCCCAGAAGGGCATGCGTGACAAATGAGCATGGGAGACGACCAGACAGGATGTCATCCCTCAGCTGCAGGCACAAATAGTACCTAAAGAAACAGAGGAGGCAGAGATGCTGCTAACACTTGTCTTCAAGAGCTAAGTATCTGCCTAATTGGAACATATCTGGAAGAACCAAGTGCTGGAAACAGTCTCAGTCCTTTGCTAGCAGGTTAGTATAGTCCTTTTGAACATGTTACCACACTGATTTAGCTCAAAACAATGCTTCCAAGTATATAGGAACCAAAAGCCTCATCATCAAGTCCACCATCAAAACAGCTACTGGATATCAGATTTCTCACTGGTGTAAGTTGCCAATTTGACCACAATTGGCCTCCAACGTTGTGATATTGCAAATCCTTCTCACAGGTTAATGCTTTCAAATCTAGTTTTAGGTGAGCTCAGAGAAACTTTTGACTTTGATGACTTTGAAAAAGGCTAACCTGTGTCAAACTGTACATCATTCTGCACAAGGAAGGTCACAGGTTCAAGAGAAGTTAACAAAAACACATTTTGTGTTTTTATTTTGAATTTGATTTGACAAACTACTTAACAGAAATGTAACCTGAGGTTTGACAAACTCCCTCTCAGCAGACATTTCGACACCGAATAACCGTCGGCTGGTGGTCTTTCCTCGTCACTGTTTTAAAAGTCAAGTTGTCATTGTTTTAAAAAAAAAAAAACAAAGACAATTGCATTTAATTCCTTCTTTACAATAATCTGATCTATATTTCTCTATTTGTAAGAGATACGCTGACCCAACCTCTATTCTACATGGAAACAACACTGACATCCCTCCATGCATGCTTCAGTTTTTGGGGTCGTACCGTGACCAGTTTTGACCCTGGAGATGACATCGGGGTTTCAACCATGTTTGCTGGGCTGTCGTAATCAGACCTACCTGGTGATGTCTTCAATGAGCACAGATGGGTCTGGAGGGTAGAACTTGACAGCAAACCCGAAATTCCAGGGACCAACTGTGGACAAAGCACCAGCAACGTTGTTCTGTGAAGGATGCCTGTCCATGTCCTATATGTGTGTGGAGACTGTGTGTGTGCATGTATATACAGTATATGTGTGTCTACTGCACTTACCCCGGATTTGCTTCTTAATCTCTTTAGAGGGATCCAACCAATTCTGACAAAGAAAGAAAGAGACAATCCCCTTTGAGAAAAACAACCTCCATATTCATGTTTAAGAGCCCTTTCAAGAAATGTACCTCTCTGATTGCTCTTCCTTTTATAAATCTATTCCCTTGTTGGATGCAACTGTATTCATGCTACAAGAAACTCGATGAAGGCTTCTATAAACACTGAAAGCATTAATATAAAGCCTAAAAATGCCAGTTGACTTCAGCTCTGCCTACGTAATGTCACTAGAGCTTTCATGGTGCACTGTAGACCTTCTGCACCATTTTTAAAAGGCCATACTGTCTAATCACATTCTAAAATATTAAAGGCCATGTATGCCACTCTCAGGCTGTAAGTGGTTAAGCAAAGTTAAAAGGGCAACCAGGGTCTCACTGGTTTATAACACCTGGAGAAACCATTGAAGCAGGACTTAAATGGGCTGAAGGACTGGTTGACATTTGCTCTGAAGTCAGTGACAAAATCCAACCAAAACAGTAAATAATCTACGAAAACAGCCACAAAGACACCCTTGAAAACTATCCACAAAAGAACCTAAATTCAACCCACATATTAATGGTAACTGTGGTAATAAAAAATTTAATTAAATGTTCATTAAAGCTTGGTATGAAAGCTTGGCAAGTTCAGAAAACCTTGGAGAAGCCAGAACTGCTTTTTATACTTAAAGGTAATGCTACTAATCAGCAAAAAATCAGCAGCTAGAGCATTAGTAAACACCCAGTGTACACATGTATCTGTGTGTATATGAAGTCTGGTTTAACTGCAGCTGCGTTTGGCGATCATTACACAGTTTCAGTTACAGATCTTAGAATTGTAAAAGGGCATAAATAAATATACAAGTAAGATGTCCTACTGTGCGTGTGCATGTGTGTGTGTGTGTGTGTGTGTGTATGTGTTGTTTTCAACTGTCTGACCTTGGCGTTGTCTGTGTCCTGGAAAGTCAAGCCAAAGTAGTCCCTCTCCAGCAGGTTCAGATGGCCACACACCATGTCCAGCAGAGTCTGGCCCTTGGCAAATTTCTGTTATACACACACACACACACACACACACACACACACACACACACACACACACACACACAGAAGCAAACATTTAAGAACACACAGCAAGTGGGACAGCATAAAGGTGCAGGTTCAGGTTGTATGAACATCACATAAAAGGGAGAGGATAAATTGTAGTAATGCAGATTTATAGAGATGTGTTAAGATTTAGTGGAATCTGCTGGCGAGAGTTTAAAGAGACAGCTAAACCAAAGAACAAAATTACATATGTGTCCATCTACATTGTTTTGGTGTGAGTTGCCCATTTTGGGAGATTTGGGGAATAGAAATGTCTGCTATCTCTTGAACAGACAGAAAAAAAAAAGAAAACATTAGAAAAACTGAGCATCAACATTTCTTTCCAGAAATCATGACCTGGTTACAGCCAGTATCTCCAAAACTGGGCCACCCACACGCAAACAATCTAGATAGATAAATAGCACTACAAGCTAGAGTAAAATACATAAATTTAATATTGGGGTGCAATGTTTCTTTAAGTCCCATTCCACTTTCATATGTTTTTGCTGCATGCCCTAACTCTTTTTCTGATCAGTATCTACACTATCATTCAGAAAGTGCAGGCATTAATGTACAACATGTAAAACTGTAATGAGACATCTATAATTCTAAAAAAGATGTGCATTTGAAAATCTGTTAAAAGGATATTATTTATTTATAGTGGACAATATATTTTTTCTTTGTTCTTGTTTTGTAACACTAAGGAGTCTGAAATATCAGTGACATAAAAATCCACCCAAACTGTGGTCTGAGAGATGCTCCCTGCCTGTCCTCCCCTCTGCTGAGTAGGAGGAGCCACTGTATACTCTTTATGCCTTTATAAGGGAAGGAAGAGCATTTCACATCAGTGGCGTTTCACCAGACCACACCTATTTTCTATGGAGCCCTTAGGGGCTGAAATCAGGGCCTCTGTGGGTTGCACAGACGGCCTTGGCAAAAATGCTTTTTCCACACACATGCACAGACACACACAGACACACACAAACACCAGCTTTATCTCCTAGGGAAACCTGGCTCCTATGGCGACAAAGCAACCAAGCAGCTGTTACCATGGAAACAGAAGTAATAGTGCGGGTGCCCTCACACGTTCTCTATCTTTGGTTGTTACAAGGCCACTATAAACCTTTGCTCAGCTCTTGTGAGAAAAACTGGCAGTGCTACCAGCATAAGTTTTAAAAAATTAAGAAGGGTAATTAATTAACCATTGCAAGCTAATCTGCCTCTCTGCCAGTCAAATAAATAATCATTTAGATCCTGCCGCACTGAGAAACAGAGAAAGAATAATGCTGATTAACAGGCAGAGGGTGCTGTCAGAGATTTATTTATTTATTTATTTATTTGGGGGGGGTGCATCTATTCAATTTCCCAGCAAAATGAAACTGTGACACACATCTCAGGTGGTCCCCCAAGCATGGCAACCAATTCAGATGCCCTCGATGAGATTTTGTTGTCGCTCCAATTGGATCCGATCACATTTCTGTAGCTAGTTCTCTGGCCTTATTCTGTTAGCAGCCATTTAGTGTAATCCTAGAAATCCCTTTTGCTGATTGCTTCACCCATGTAAACAATATGAGGAGAGACAGTGTGTGGATGAATGGGTTAATGGCTGGCCAAGGAGAAAGAAAATCTGTTGAACTGAGGAAGGCACTGTGGAATCAAAAAGCTGAAGGGAAACAGTAAAGATGTGGTAAGAGTTGGTGTAGTTTTAATCTATCAGCACTGATTTTACAATGCTCAATTTGGTTTCTAGCCTGGATTTCAGCCAGGGTAAACAAAACCCCAGAATAGACTTCCCCAGTACAACATCGATAAATCATACCATATCATTGACTTGCCCAAAGTTAAATTCAAAATGGTGTTCTAAGAAATGACAGAGAGGCGCTGCATTGATGTGAGGTACAGTATTGTAGTGCACATTTTGTGCCAACACGGATCATGAAATCGACTGGCGGAACAGATTGAACGCCAAACTGAAAGAGAAGGCGGCTGCTGTCATGGATGTATAAAGGAGGTTCATCTACGGGAATACAGGACTCCCTAAATCCAGTGATACTCTTTTGGCTTAAATAAAGTTCCAAAGGTTTTTTTTTTCTCCATTCTGAAGCTAGTTTAAGTTTTTTTTTTTCTTTAAATGATCCTTAATGTCAGTGAACAAAGACCGGACTTTTCAAAATAATGTAACAACCTAATAGGAAAACCGTGTCACTACAACTTCTTCATTTATCATGTGGAGCATTTTTGCCACACAGGCAGTGGAAAAGACGAGGCTGCAAAATTCTAATAACACAACCGTTTAAAGTGTATACTTAAAGTTAAGCACGCAGCATGGCACTGCATTGGTAGTCCATAGGTGCTACACCGAGCTTTCTTGTAGCTGTGTACTTTCACTGGTGGGCAGTGTCAAAAATATGTGGCTCATATGTTCCCCATATGTGGGATAGTCTTCTGGTCTTATAGAACTTTACTATTTACTGTGAAGTGAAGTGAAACTAAGTGTTAAAAACAAGGAAAATGTTCACTGCGCTCACTGTCTGTTTCTCAGGCACGCTTTTTTGGTCATTTATGTATTTTTCATGCTTCTTTCTCTTCATGATGAACTTTGCTGTTGCTCTCTTTCCTGTTCCACACAATTTTTTAACCAGTTGGCATTCCACCTAAGCATAGCATCATCACCATCGGCTAGATGCTGTTGGTTTTTTGGAGGACTGCACACAAGTATAGCCACATACAGTGGTGTGAAAAAGGGTTTGCCCCCTTCATGATTTCTTTTTTTTTTTTTTTTTGCACACTTAAATGTTTCAGATCATCAAACAAATTTAAAAATTAGACAAAGATAAAACAAGTAAACACAAAATGCAGTTTTTAAATGAAGGTTTTTATTATTAAGGGAAACAAAAAAATCCAAACATACATGGCCGTGTGTGAAAAAGTGATTGACGGTGAAGCCTAACAATGACAGCTACATTGCTAGGCTTCACCTCAGCTAATGCAAGTCAGTGCATCGATTCACTTAAATTTTCTGATAAATAACATGGCTGCTATATATGGTTAATTGTACTAACAGCCCATCCAAGATGCCTGTTTTCAGGTTTTGATGAGTGTTAGCTGTTGCTAACAGAACTACAGTAATAACCAACCACTCTATCCAGGCATCTATGCAGCTAAAGGTTGCAACCTAATGTCATGTTAGCCAAAAAAAAAAAAAGATTTGTGCAGTATGTGGATTTGCACCATTAATCAGTATTTTCCTACTATCACCCAACTATTGACTTTCATCTGCCATGTTTTTGTGTATGACTTCTTCTTTTGGCTGCTCCGTTTAGGGGTCACCACAGTGGATCATCTGCCTCCATCTGTCCCTAGCATCCTCCTCTGTCACACCAACCCTCTGCATGTCCTCCTTCACTACATCCATGAATCTTTTCTGTGTTCTTCCTATTTTCCTCCTGCCTGGCAGCTCCATCTTCAGCATCCTTTGTCCAATACATCCCTCCTCTGCACATGTCCAAACCATCTCAGCCTTGCCTCTTTAACTTTGTCTCCAAATCTCTCAACCTGAGCTGTCCCTCTGATGTACTCATTTCTAATCTTGTCTCTCCTGGTCATTCCCAAGGAAAACCTTAACATCTTCAGCTCTGCCACCTCCAGCTTGGCCTCCTGTCTTTTGTCAGTGCCACTGTCTCCAAACCATATATCATAGCAGGTCTCACTACCGTCTTGTAAACCGTCCCTTTCACTCTTGCTGCTCCTTCTGTCACAAATCACCCCATTACATTTGTCTCCATCCACTCCACCCTGCCTGCAGTCTCTTCTTCACCTGTCTTGTGCACTGTCCGTTGCTTTGGATGGTTGACCCCAGGTATCTAAACTCACCTACCTTCACTACCTCTGCTCCTTGCAGCTTCACTGTTACATCTGCCTCCCTCTCATTCACACACATGTATTCTGTCTTGCTTGTGTCTTCCAATCCTCTTCTCTCCAGAGCATACCTCCACCTCTCCAGGCTCTCTTCCACCTGCTCCCTACGCTCACTACAGATCACAATGTCGTCTGTAAACATTATAGTCCACAGACGCTCCTGCCTGACCTCATCTGTCAACCTGTCCATCACCACTGCAAACAATAAGGGGCTCAGAGCCGATCCCAGATGTAATCCCACCCCCACCTTGAACCCATCTGTCACTCCTACCGCACACCTTTTACTGTCCTTGTACATGTCCTGCACCACCCTCACATACTTCTCTGACTTCCTCATGCGGTACCACAGTTCCTTTCTTGGCACCCTATCATATGTTTTTTCTAGACACACAAAGACACAGTGCAACTCCTTCTGACCTTCTCTATACTTCTCCATCAACACTCTCATAACAAATATCGCATCTGTCACGCTCTTTCTCAACATGAAGCCATACTGCTGCTCGCTGATCGTCACCTCTCTTCTCAACCTAGCTTCAACAACTCTTTCCCAGAGCTTCATGGTATGGCTGATCAGCTTTATACCTCTGTAGTTACTACAGCTCTGCACATCACCCTTGTTCTTAAAATTCAGTACCAGTACACTTCTTCTCCATTCCTCTGGCATCTCAATCCAAGATAAACAATCTGGTAAAAAAGTCCACTGCTCTCTCTCCTAGACATCTCCATGCCTCCATAGGTATGTCATCTGGACCAGCCGCCTTTCCACTCTTCATCCTCTTCATAGCTGCCCTCACTTCCCCCCTACTAATCCTCTGCACTTCCTGATTCACTGTGTTTCCATCTGTCCTCCTCTCTCTCTCATTTACTTCATTCACGAGCTCCTCAAAGTACTCCTTCCACCTTCTCAACACACTCTCTTCATTTGTTAGTAAATTTCTGTCTCTATTCTTAATCACTCTAAACTGCTGCACATCCTTTCCAGCTCGATCTCTCTGCCTAGCCAATCAATACAAATCCTTTTCAGTGGTTTGTGTGCATGATTCATTTCTCAGAAATTTCTCAGACATTCCTAATTTTGTTTTTCTTACTGCAGTTGGTGGTAATGTGAATTTTCCCATTTGGACATTTATTTTTCCAATTATTCCAGTGGAGGTGTTATTGTGCCACACAGCCAAGATTTTAAAAAACTTTCAAAATGCTAAATGTTAGATGAAATAATTCTTGAAGTTAAATATCCTGCAAGTGCAACAACATGATATTGTTTAAAAGCATTAAAGGTCTCCCAAGTTCAAGCAAGTGGTACAACACTGCAGGTTACTACAATTTCACACATGTGTGACACAGATGTCTCTTTTCTCCCTCACAAGGTATGAACAAAAACTGTTCAAAATGAGATTCAGACTCAACTGCTTTACGAATACAGATAATCACTTCCAGGTCTCCTGGTTATGCACCCTTACAGAGCACTTCAGTGAAAACATCACTCAAACTGTCCCTACTCTGATCCAATGGTAGAGGGACAATGTACAATTATTCATCTTCCATTTTCTTCCACCTATCCAATTCAGGGTTGTGGAGGCCCCAGCCAGCCTCAAACCCAGGACCTCCTTGCTGTGAGGCAACAGTGCTCACCACTGCACCACCGTGCTGCCCACAGTTACATAACAAATATAGAAAATAATAACAACTAAGAAAAAAGAAAATTAGAACAATTTAATCAAACGTCATCTCCAGTTGTGAATATCTTAAACCTGTAACTATACCTTCCTCCCCCCTCTCACAATTGCGCACAAATCGCTTCACTGCCTTGCTATCAAACCACTATAGTTTCCCAGCCACCTAATTCAGCATATAACATGTTCTCCTACACAAATGCACACATACATAATTCTTGTTCACGATTTTACACCCATTTATTTGAACAAACAAATGTCACTTGTGGGAACTCTCAATCCTTCTACAAAACCTTTACCTTCATCCTTTCTTTTTAAATGTTACTATTGTTGTACATGGATCACCTTACTTAACATCCAAATGTGTATATGATCTGTTTTTCCTGGTTTACATTTTGTTTATTACTTTTAAATTGTTTGCTTTCCATGGTCTTTGATATTATGACATTGACAGCTTTATGTTCCTTACTACCGAAAAATAAAAATATGCCCTGGCAATAAATAATTATAAGAGAGCACTCAGACACACATTTTGCTTTGTTGATCAATTGCTAATTCAGAAATTCATTTAATCTTCTCATTCAGTAAATCCATCTGCCACCCATCCCCTTCTTAGTTGGACTGCTTAAGGTATTTATGCTTTATTCCGTCATCACTTTTTAACTTGTTGTATGCATACTGTTAAAAACTAGTTTGCATTTGTTTGAGAATGAATAATTTAAAAAATAAGCTTAAAAATTATCATAGATTTATTTACATTGCTATTTAAAAACCATTTTTTTAGGCAAGATATTAGGTTGAACTGGTTTACGTGTGTATTTTTATTTGTGAAGTCCCTGTCCACACAGCTCCTAGACTGTTAGCCCGAGTATTGGACCATTATATGTTCCAACCTGCCTAGAAGGGAGGAAGTGAGGGGTTGTGTAGTGATGCTTTTTAGAAGAAATGTTGGAGCATATACTATAGATAAACTGATTTTATCATCTGTTTGGCTTTCTTAAAGGAGGCAGAGCTTGGTCCCAGAGTCATGAATATTTCATTTGGTTTGAACAAGTCAACCACATGAACCTCACGTCAATGAGCTGGTACTTTTCTCCAAGGAGTCAATGTAGGCAGAACACTCTGAACTATAGGTTTAAGGCTTATATCCCTTGTCCCAGAATTTCCTGTACAATTGTTACTATTGCTGCAGACCTTTTCTCCCCGAAGTTAAACTACTTGGATAAGGAGTTACAGAACTGATTTAGGTGACAGTTTACTTTTACAAATGTGAACAAGAAATAAATTTCAAGAGTGCAAGTTCAGGATAATTGCATGAAAGCCTTTTTTAAAAATGTTGCAACCTAAATTATGCACCTTCCAAAGCCTGGGCAGCATGAACAGTTGAGCTCTAAAGCATCAGCACAGCATGCACTGACAACAGGAAAGCAGTCCCTGAACAGCTTTGCCTCTCCACTAAATTACAAATTTACAATCTCATGTGATTGGCCAGTAAAAATATATTAACCATGAAAATGAATATTAGCCTTTTTTGGGTTAGACCTTCAGAGAAAATTCTATTTAGTCAAAGTTTAAGTAGTTAAAATATGGGTAAAAAGGATTTTATTCAAAAAGCCAGACATTCGAGATGCTTTTAAAAAGTTGGGGGTTTGTGCTGTGCTTAAAGGCAGTGAAGTACAATAAGCAGGTGGTGGAGGTCTTGGTTTAATAGTACGGCTTTAGGTAAAGCACAGAACAATGTAAATGCACTGAGCTTAGTCAACAGCAATATGAAGAGGAGGTTGAGGCTGCTTCCCTCTTTTTTTCATTTTTTATTTTTAATCAACACGGTCGGTTTGCTTGGTGGACATCGTGACTCTAATTAAAGTAGCAGTCTCACTGCATTCATCATTCTGTCCCTGTTTGCCTTTTATCCACTGCTAGCACACAGATGCACACACTCCCATCCATATTACAATACACCAGCACCCTCAGTGTCTACCTCCTCTCCATCTTTTTTATATACTTCCTACCCCTCTCTTCATCTTTTCCTCCTCCTCTTTCTTGCTCCCATTCTATTTTCTCCCCAGTCAAACATAAGAGTGCTCATCTGTCACCTGCATGGATTTCCTGTCAAAGCCCACTACCTCTAGTGTCACAGCCCAGATGACCTAAAGAAATGTGTGTGTGTATGCATGCATGTAACTAAGACTGAAGGAAAGATGGAGGGTTGAGCTGGAGGAAAATTTATGTGTGTGTGACACCCCGGTCAGGATTTCTGACAGATTTCTCTGCTCATTGGCTCTCGTAAGTAAAATATGTGAGGTCAGGTGGGAGGCATAAGCCTTAAAAGGAATATAGTTGACACGAGTGAGGGTGGCAGCAACCTCATTCCCAGCCACAACACACTTGATCAGCAGTAGGAGCCAATGGGGGTCCAAACAGATTCGTAAGTCCTACCCAGGGTCTCCCGCTGGTGTAAAACACTTCCTTTGACACCCCTCAGAAGTCAGTTTAGTCAAGGAGCAGATTAATTTTCTGCAGCACTTGATCATGACGAGCATGTGAGCTACTGTGAAATTCAAATAAACCTAGAGCGGTGGGGATTCACCAAGTTAGCCTCATCTGTTTACAAACACATGAGGCTACAGAGTCACGATTTACGGAAGCCTCGTCCCCCATAATGCAGAGCTTGTCTCACCTCCATCCATCCGTCACCTCCTTCCCTCAGCAAGAATAGCAACAGTGCTGCATTTCCTGACTCAGTAGCACATATTACCAAGGGAGACTAAATCCTATGGAGGTGTACTGTAGTGTGGTATGCTGAGTCAAGGGCTCTTTTCAAATAAGGGAAATGTACACTAGCTTTTTAAAATGCCTAAAAAAAATAAAAAAAAACACCCTGCGCAGCAAAATCATGTAAGCACGTGTGTTTTCAGAGAAACAGCTACACTGTGTGTTAACAGCACTGCAAACAGCATTTTGAAAGAAAATTTTTCTGATTACAGCCCCCATCCGCGACCCTGAATTGGATAAGCGGAAGAAAATGGATGGATGGATTTTTCTGATTAGTTTTCTGCACATTTGCAGAACTGCTACTGGTGAAACAAATACCTAAGAGTTTGGGAAGGAAGCTGTGCCTTTAGCTGTGAAGGTGAAAGCAGCTTTAAAAGATGAGTTATCATTTATTGACTATGATAACTTTGTACTCATCAAATAATATCTGTGAGCACTGCAGTGTTGCTACAACAAGGTCACACATAGCAATAAATAAGCAGTCAAACAATTAGGATTGCAAACTACCCCTGACTTAGGAAAATAGAAAGTCATGGAGGGTGGGAGCCTCTTCATTTGTGATTATCACCGATAAGAAAAAAAATGGCAGATATAAAGTAACAAAAGCATGATACATTCACAAGGTCACTTCTATTAAGGTCAATACAAAGTATGAAAGATCTCTTTGTTACATTGCATAACTGTATTAAGTGTCAACAACAACAGTTTAGACAAAATATGTGAACCATTTCAGTGGAAGGTAGACTAAATAGTCAAGTAGTCAGACTTCTACACTGTATGTTAAAGCAAGATCAACATCAGATAATTACATAAGATCAGATAATAATTACAGTCACTTCTTACAGATCTGATGCTCTTTCACCTTTTTATCTCTTCCATAAAGGAAAGCTTGAGATCTTTGTAAATGAAATGCTTCATGTGCATCTTGATTTTTCCACTGTGTTTGTTCATTACTAAATTATTGCTCTGCTCTGCTCTTTATTGATACACCCACCAAAGTCAATCAAAGAAAGAGTTTACCATATTTAGCCTTAAATTGGTGATGTCTTCGCTTGGGTTTTCTTATATGCCAATTAATAGAGGTAGATGGAAATGCATTTTAAGATTGAACCAACAATGTCAGTAATAATTCGAGTGTAATGTGATTTTGGTAAACCGGTTTTGTTTCATTTCAAACATTGTCTGACTGTTCATGTCTTGCCTTGTTGGATTTGTTGATATTTCAGGTCTCAGCAAAGCATTTGTTGGATTGACAAAATTATAATAATCAATTATAATCATTTTTTAAAACACATATTCAGAGTCAACAATCATTTTGTTGGGACTGATCTACCATTTGCTTCTCACTAATAAAAATTAAGTAGCATACCTCAACTGCAGTTTCATAGTCAGAGCCATCCAGTAGGGTAACTTTGACAGGGACGGTCTTGGGCCGCTTGGTGCTTTTCTGGGGGGATTTGGAGGCTTTGCTGGGGGTCTTCTCTGAGTTATCATCCATTTCCCCCTGGTCCTCTGGTACCTGGGAGAGGGAGAATCCTTCCTCTCAATGAGTGAGCTTAAAATTGGTACTTTGTCTTTGATTTAAATATTTGAATTTTGAGTCTATGTACTTGCCTTAAAACAATTTAAAGATAAAGTATTTAATCATAGGAGGCAGTCATCAAGAGCATGAGGTCATGTGAGCTGCTCCTCTTTGATGTTAAGTTAGTGGCACGGGCAGGATGGGCTCACTGCCTTGCATATCAAATAGAAAGCGGGAAGGCCCCTGAGTGATTGAGATGCCTGAATAAAATGATCTAAAGCTGTGCTCCCACCTGATTGGTTCTCCTGGCGTCACCCTCCATTGCGGTCTTCATTTCCCCAGCCAAAGCCTTCTCTGTTGTCATAGAAATGGATTACAGTCCTGCAACCACACATAAACATATTCTGTCAACATCAAATCTTTTCCTGCTCCAAAAACTAGTATGAAGTGTTTACTGCTGCTAACAGTCCAAACTGCCTATAGACTCCTGATGGATTCCACTCACGAGATGTAAGCTAAACTCTCCCATCTGTACAGAGCATACTGAATCTTCACTTAAACTGGTGTTTGGTGTAAGGAATGGCTGCAGAACTAATACCTGTGACCTAAGACATTCATTTCAATTTCCCTTGCAACAGAGAGCTACTATGTTTGGTATCTTTAATTATCCTGTACAGCCACAGAGATTGACCATTGTTTTTATGTGTATGGTTATTGCATTGTGTGTAGAAGGATCATGAAAGGGAGAAAAAAGGGGAAGCTCAGTCAGTGCTGGCTCACAGCCTCCCACAGGAGCACTCTGCATGAAGAGCGTTTGGCTTCAGGACGCTCCTTCTCACACTAGCAAAGAAGATAGCATAAATTACATCAGCCAGGGAGCAGTGCAGTAACACACAGGACAACAGACACACTGTGATAGAGAATGAGAGAGAAAATGAGGCGAAAGGAAGGAGAGGACACTGAGATCGGTCTGAGGATGAGACAGGACGAAGGACAGAGTAGCAAAGAATAAAAGGTTACGAGGGGAAAGATGCCAGAGAGAGGAAAAGAGATGAGTTAACATACAAGATTTCTGCTACAATATCCAGGAGAGCTGCAGACAGATGAGGCTTGTCATTTGAAGGTGACCAGTGCTATACCCAGCTTGACTGTTGCACAGTGCTCTTTCTCCAAGTGACACACAATAAAATGGCTCATATTCAGATTAGGTGTTATAGTTAAGAAGAGTGAATTAACCAAAATAAAGCCCCGAGGGAGTCTATAGCTTTACTCTGAAAGGTGAGCATGGGGTCACGGGTTTATGTCTGCTTTATATGCCAGCTAAAATTTTAAGATAAAATCAGAAAATTTCTACAGAAATACCAGTTGTTTAAGCTCTTAACTGAAGCTAATTTTAAGAAAAATAGGAGTGCAATGAGACAGTATTAGTGCAGAGTTTTAACTCTGTTCTTCCTTTTCCCTATCTTTAATAATACATGATGGTAAGTGCTTAATTATTAGGGACCTCCTTATTGTTACTCCTTATATTTCAATCTCAAGATAGAGGTTGTAAGCAAGGAATGCATACTTTACTGTGTAATGTAACAATTTCTACTAAAGAAACTCCACGATATGTACTGTAGCAGTCAGTCTTAATTAATAGTATTCTAGATTTTCAAATAGTTGATCTGAACATGGAAAAAGAATATCTGTTTCTGTAATTTTGCACTTTATTACACAATATGTTTGTAATATAAAACCTAAACTTTGAACAGAAAAAAGACAGTGTAAACTAAGGAATGGGGTTAATGAAAGCTAGGGATTAGTGAGGAAGGGGCATGGGAAGCACTGATAAGAAGTATAAAGCTTCTAGGAAAAACTGTCATTAAGGAGCAAAACAGAGGCATAATTTGGTCCTATAATGGGCAGCAGAGTGTTTGTAAACCATTAAAAGATACAGTATCTTTTTTTTTCTAAAAAAAAAAAAAAAAGGGAGGGCCCTAATTAGCATTTTTTTTCCTCAACCAGCTGTCTGATGACACTTCTGTGTTTACAATTTGGGAGCCTAGAACACAGTACGTCTCAGCTTTCATGATAGGTCAGTCTCAAGCTGTATAATGAAGCCAGATCAAAGAGGAGTGCAGTCTGGCTCTTGGAAGGCTACAGATGTCGCACACTCTGTGCAGTGCTTCTCCAGAACTTTGAAGGGCCTGTAGGTTGTTTAATTAATTTATTTAATGAATAATAATATAATTGGTTACAAAATATACTCTCATTAATGGTTAGCACTGTCTCTCATAGCAGGAAGGTTTTGATTTCGAACCTGCTCTTACTGTGCTCCAGCTGTCCTTCCACAGTCCAAAGATGTGTATGGTACTGTAGGTTAACTGGTATACTAAACTGGTGTGAGTGTGCATCATTAGTTAACCTGTCATGGACGGGTGACTTGCCTCTTGCCCATGGCAGCTGGGATATCGCTAATGGGTTGATATACTTGTGTGACATTTTTGTTCAGATTTATATTTTTTCTACAATATTTGCAAATTTGACAACTCATGTTAATGCAGTGAGATAATGTGAGAATCAGACATGGAAAAGAGATATTGTACATGAATAATTATGCAAGGCAGATAAATAAGAAAAAAAAATCAGTGCAGAAATGTTTGACATTGTTTTGCATATGTGCAGACAGGAAATATAGGATAGAAAGCTGGATGACACGGAACACACATCCCCAATTCAAATGGGGGACTTTGTAGTTATAATGATAAGCTTCTTAGATGCCAAGGCTGCAATAACAAAATGAAGCCTTACATTTCTTATTAGAAATACAATCTTCTCATAACAAAGCAAAGTGACGATGATTCAAATTGTTTTACCATGACATCTATTTCTAGTATGATCCCACTCATACATCCACTCACGTGAGCCAATCAGATCTGTCCACTGTAATACAACCACTCAGTGTGAATGTCATCCCCATGAGGCAGCTGTCAGAACAATGTGTCTGAATTCAATTCAGTTCAATTCAATTTTATTTATATAGCGCCAAATCACAACAACAGTCGCCTCAAGGTGCTTTATATTTTAGGGTAAAGACCCTACATATTAGACAGAAAACCCCAACAGTCAGACGACCCCCTATGAGCAAGCACTTGGCAACAGTGGGAAGGAAAAACTCCCTTTTAACAGGAAGAAACCTCCGACAGAACCAGGCTCAGGGAGGGGCAGCCATCTGCCGTGACCGGTTGGGGATGAGAGGAAACAGAAGAGAGCAGAGGGAAACAGGACAAAAGACACACTATGGGAGAGAGAAAGAGTTAATAATAGCTAATGATTAAATGCAATAGTGGTGTATAAACACATGGAGAGTGGAAGGAAGTGAGGAAGAGGAAGTGCTCAGTGCACCATGGGAAGCCCCCAGCAGCCTAGGCCTATTGCAGCGTAACTAAGGGATGGTTCAGGGTCACCTGATCCAGCCCTAACTATAAGATCTATCAAAAAGGAAAGTTTTAAGCCTAATCTTAAAAGTAGAGAGGGTGTCTGTCTCCCGATGGAACCTATGGAACCACCTCCATAGGAGAGGGGCCTGAAAGCTGAAGGCTTTTCCTCCCATTCTACT
>VUQI01026017.1:4059-21392 GCA_015106735.1 Paratilapia polleni | reverse complement strand
ATCACAACAACAGTCGCCTCAAGGCGCTTTATATTTTAGGGTAAAGACCCTACAATATTAGACAGAAAACCCCAACAGTCAGACGACCCCCTATGAGCAAGCACGTGGCAACAGTGGGAAGGAAAAACTCCCTTTTAACAGGAAGAAACCTCCGGCAGAACCAGGCTCAGGGTGGGGCAGTCATCTGCTGCGACCGGTTGGGGATGAGGGGAAACAGAAGAGAGCAGAGGGAGACAGGACAAAAAGACACACTATAGGAGAGAGAAAGAGTTAATAATAGCTAATGATTAAATGCAATAGTGGTGTATAAACACATGGAGAGTGAAGGGAAGTGAGGAAGAGGAAGTTCTCAGTGCATCATGGGAAGCCCCCAGCAGCCTAGCCCTATTGCAGCTTAACTAAGGGATGTTCCAGGGTCACTTGATCTAGCCCTAACTATAAACTCTATCAAAAAGGAAAGTTTTAAGCCTAATCTTAAAAGTAGAGAGGGTGTCTGTCTCCCGAATCCAAACTGGGAGCTGGTTCCACAGGAGAGGGGCCTGAAAGCTGAAGGCTCTGCCTAAGTATAACATGCACCTGCTATAACATTAGATATAGCAGGTGCATAGGTAATTCACAGATTCAAACAGACATAAAATAGTATACAGCATAATGTGATACTGGTACAATATGTCCATTTTAATGTGCATATTTTGATCAGATGTTGGTTTTAGCGGTGACTTGCTCTGTGCAGTGAGTGAACAGAGCCATCTGGCAAATGAGCAGACAGTCAACCTTAAAAAGCCGACCAGTGACTGAATTAATTCAGAGTTATGTACAGACAGTTTGTAACAGTGTAACACTGTTAGATGTTAACCAAAATTCTTAAACAACATATAGGAATAGCTTCCACACAGCTGGGAATGTTTTTGTAATATTTCTAAACAAAAAAAATGTAACCCCACAAAAATATGAAGCAAGTATGCAAGCCCCTTGGAAGTAATCCTATATTACTTCCTATTTTATGTGTTAAGTTTGTTTAAATTTACATTTGGTGCACAAAAACAATCTATTTGCTGCACACAAAACCCTCTCTTGCTACTAAAGAGGCACAGTGACAATTTTGTGACTGAATGGAACCTGACAGTTAATTTGCAGCTGGACTAACAGCATATGTATTTGTAGGACCTTCCAATTCAGACAGAAAAAAAAATGGAAACAGTATTTAAATGAATCACACAAACAGGATTTCCTAAGTTAATGGAAGAAAATTTACTGCAAACTGAAAAAAATATTAAACTTTTTTCTTGCTTCTAATATAGCTGCGATAGTTGCCACTAAGAGCATGTATTTATTTGGAATGCTTGGGGGAAATGTTATCAGAATACAGCAAGCAATCCACCCCTGCCCCATAATTGGTGGGGCTTGGATTGCTCAAGCCTGCAAGTGTGGTGCCAAAACTTTGGCTCTGCCCCGTAGCTCTTCACTCAGTCCTCACAGTTGCCAAGTACAAGACACATACAAGACATGGATATGCACTATATGGACAAAAGTATTGGTCCACACCTCTTTGAATTCAGGCGTTTTCGGTCCCAGTGCCACACTTGTATAAAATCAAGCACCTAGCCATGCAGTCTGCCTTTACAAACATTTGTGAAAGATTGGGTCGTTCTAAAGCGCTCACTGAATTTGAGAATAGTACTGTAATAGGATGCCACTGTTGCAACAAGTTTGTGAAATTTCTGCCCTCCATGATATTCCACGACCAACTGTAAGTGGTATTACTACAAAGTGGAAGCGTTTAGGAGCAACTCAGCCACAAAATGGCAGACCTCGTAAAGTTACAGAGCAGGGTCGCCGAGTGCTGAGGTGCATAGTGTGTAAAAGTTGCCAACACTCTGCTAACAGCAACGTTTCAAACCTCCTCTGGCATTAATATCAGCACAAAAACTGTGCGCCAGGACCTTCATGGCATGGGTTTCCATGGCCAAGCAGCTCCTTTGGGTGTAAAGTGTAGGTAGCCCAGCACCTTTGGCCATTTAGTGTATTACAAGGAGCAAAATTACTTTATACAGTGACTAGAATGGTTTGCATTTTTAGTCAAATTTCTAAATGGAGATCTGATCCATTACATAGCATAATGAAATGTCTGTCAAAATACAAATACTATCAATGTGACTCAATCGGATTTGAAGCTTGTTACGTTAATGTCTGAATCTAACATTATGTTGTTCAAGTGTCATTGTATGTAGTTTGAGACGCTGAAGAAAGTGTTTTTTTTTGTCCACTGCTGGCTGAGTCAGATTCTTTCCTTTGAATTTATTACATAGCTGTTTCAGCAGCCAGAAAAAAAAATGAGAGTGATGCTTGCATTTACACATGTGATATGGCAGCAATAACTTCATTAATACTTGACTTGCGCAGTATCTGACTGTAAATAATGTTTTGTGTTCCAGACGATGTGCAGAAGAACACAAGACATTTATTTCACAGATTTATCCAGTAAACATCTGTCCCAACCTCCAAGACCTCCTACAGTCTCCATCAGTTTCTAACAGAAGAGTTTGCCCTTATATAGAAAAGACTGATTCTCCTTCAGCTGCTTCAGTAGATTAACTGCTTCCTCATCAGGTCTGCTAATTTTTGACTCGCTAATTTGCACTGCTAGATTGCACTGACCATTACTGAAATGTACTAGCTGTGTCTGTGTTCATAAATTAGCTCATTATTAGTAGCTCAACCACAAACCTTTCCACTAACTCCCATTGTGATGTGATTATTTATCGATTCCATTGTGAGAAGCATGGATGGCAGATAAAGCTTTGTGAATGGAATGTAGCTACAACATTGCGAAGGTTTGGCCTTTACAACTAAAGCTGCAAGTTTTAGACTAGCTCCTTACAAAAAGCTACAAAAAAACTAAAATGATTAGGCCAACTGGTGCTAACCTAAAAGTCTATAGTGGATGAAGAGTAAGGATCTGTTTGTAATTTCTTCAAAAGAAATCTGTGCTCCAAGCAGCCTACGTTCACCCTAATTAGTAGTTCTGTGAGACTAACTGCATAGTTGTGGAATGTGCATAACTGCCAAACATTTGGCAAAGTCAAGTTTCAATTTCTTTTCAAGGACATTTGGTGACTGAAAAGTTGGTCAAAATTTGGTTCAAAGTAAAAAAGATTTAGGGGACACATCAACGAAATGTTACTTTCAGTTTTTGTGTTGAGATGTACTCTTAAACCCATTAAGGGGTGTTTTTTGGTCTTCACTGTAGCATTACATGACTATACTTGGGCCAAACTGCCTAGATGAGAGACTACCTCATTAAGACCACAGACCACTTAATGTCCATTGTAGACACCATTTTTTTATTACACTTTTTTATGCATTTTTTTTCCACTCAGTTGTTTCTTTATTTGCTACAAGCTTTGATTTTTCTCTAATAATTTGTTCTGTGCTTTTGTGGGATAGTTTGTGAACAAAAGACAATAAAAATTAACTTTGATCTTAGACACTGGGCATTTTGACTGACTAAAGCAAACTCTTGATAGAATTAAAGTGTTGATCTGTCCAACACACCTGATGTAGTAGTGGGACAGAGGCATGTTCATATCCTGACAAACACCTAGGTGTTCTGGGTCAAGCAGCTGGCACTCTGGAGACTGCAGGTAGCGGGCGAATCCATCCAGACCCAGCAGCCCTCTCTCCTTGCCCTGGGCAGAGGGCTCATAGCGCCTCAGGAGCTCCCAGCAGCCCTCAGTTGTAGCAAGAGACAAACCCTGCTCTGTCTCCAAGAAGAGTCGGAGGTCCTGAGGGTCCAGACACTCACGGTCTTTGGACAGTTGCATCATTAGGAAGTAGACGTCTGGCCGCGTGCAAAGCTCGCAGTAGGCCTCCTCAAACTCCTCACGGGTCACATGGGAGGTCAGCTTTTCCTTGCTGCGCTGGATCTCCTTGAATCGCAGACGTACCTGAGGATGGACAAAAGAGGAAGTAGATGAAAACAGGAGAGTCCAGACAGTTGACTGAGCAAGAACCTCAGTGAGTTAATTAGTTAGCTAACATAACACATTATGCCTCATTCATTCAGTGAAGATGGCAAAGATGATTATGCTTTAGTTATCTTTTTTCAAGGATATTAAAGTGAGACACATTAAATTATATAACACAGCATAGCCATAATTTCTGACTACTATGACATCTTTTTTTCTGTATCATTTTATCTTCTGTGTTCTCACCTGTCTGTGCCAGTACAGCCTTCTATGCTCTGTATGTTTCCTGGGTTAGTCTGTGTGCATCAGAAGAAGTTGATAAAAGAGGCAGGAAAAGGGAGAAGTAACTGTCCTGCATGAGGCTGCACATCAGAAATCCAAAAGAGGAAAAGCAGAATGCAACAAATCCCTTGTCATGAGGGATTAAATGTGCCATTATTCCAGTCACTGTTATTTGGAAAGACATCACTTAGCTGAGATTGTAGCTGAACATGTTATTTCGACATGCAGTCATGATTACAGAGAGCTTAAATGATGGTGTTTTTATTTGTTTTGTTTTTTTGCAGAACAATATGTAAGGTTTGTTGATGCACAATATCTAGGCAGCTGTGGTTTAGCATTATGTGTCTAAAACCTAGAAGAAGCATTACGACAGAACTCGAAATTTGCAGTTATTTCGTACTGAGTAGTAAGCTTTGTGTGAACAGCCTCCTTCTGAACTTCCTCTGTTCAATGATTTAAATATCATTAGTCTGATTGTTTTCTGTTTTATGAAAAAGGAAATTCTATGTCTTTAGTTTTAAAGTGCAGTACAAACACACCAAAGTTGCAGCTTTAGTGGTCAGCAGCTACAGTGCCTTGCAAAAATATTCATACCCCTTGAACTTGGTCTATCACATAAAATCCCAATAAAATACATTTAAATTTGTGGTTGTAATGTGACAAAATGTGGAAAAGAGGTATGAATACTTTTGCAAGGCACTGTGTTGTTTTCCTACAATTTTCCACTTCACTCTCTATATCAGGGTATGTACAGTTTTAGAGGTAATGAATTTTAGGACCATTTTTTTGGATTTGTAATGGGCGTAATGGGCCACCTTTTTAAATTTATCATATTCGTATTCTTTGGCTCTACTAGAGCAGCCTTGCATGATTAACCATTTAAAATAATCCCTATTAGAGCTAAACAATTAATCAAATTTTAATCTTGATCACAATTTTGGCTTGCCACAATTAAATGAACATGATCAAGCAACATTGAAATTGCATGCTCTGCCAACAGAACGCAAAGCAAAAGCAAATCAAGCGCTCCCTAAATCACTGCCTGGCGATGTGGCAATCAAAGCTGTTCCCTCCTGGACTAGTCTAGACAAATAACACTACATTAAAAGGCAGATATGCAACAAAAATCAAATGTCTAACACACCAGAAGGTGAAGAGCTTTCCGTTGTTTGGAAATACTTCAGATTTAGGGCAAAGGATGTTAACCAAGAAGAAATCATATGCAAAGAGCGCTCTAGAGTTGTGTCTGGTGCTGCAAAGCAACTTAGCTGAGTTATTCAACCGCCTGAAATCACACCACAAACTGCAGTATAATTAATGCATGAAGGCCAAGAAAACAATCCAGTGGTTGCTAACGTGAATCGTCCAACATCAGTTCAGACATCCATAAAAGCGGGCCTGTACAGCACGTTAGCATATCCATCCAGCTCACAAAGACGCACTGAAATCACCAATGCAGTCGCATTCCATTTGGCCAAAGATATCTGCCCGGTAAACACACTGAGAAACGAAGGCTTTGGGAAAACGGTCAAATTACTGGACAAAAGATGTGTTATCCCCTCGCGCAATTATTTTTCCAAAGTGGCAATACCTGCACTGTACGCAAAACATCACAGGGGAAATGTAGAGGGATCTCACAGCTGTCGAGTACTTTGCCAGAGTTTTATTCACATCCATCGTGCAGCTGCAATGAATGGAGTGACAGACTTAAATGTAGGTCAGGTGAATAAACACTTTATTTGTCTGCAAAGGTGTTTTAATGAACAAGAATGTAGCACAGTGTAAAGGTGAGAACAGTGCCGTGTTGAACTTATTCTGAGTTACGTTTTGGTACAATTTTTTAATTTATATATATTTTTTTTATTTTTCTTCTAAGAGATGCACAGAATTTAGGTGAATAAGGAGGACTAATTTTATTTTGATGCAAAGATTTGTACATTAGCAGGAATGTAGCACAACATGAATGTGAAACCAGGGTTATGTTTACATGAAAGTGCAATAAAAACTTTTTCTGTCACTAAAATCAATAAATAATCGTGACAAATAATTGTGATCCCAATATTGATCAAAATAATTGTGATAATTGTTTTGGCCATAATCGTGCAGCCCTAATCCCTATTTATCTTACACTTGGCCCTGGACCAGCCTCTTAGTTTTTTTCTGAAGCAAGTTGTTTTAGCTCCCTTTCCTTTGACCCAACGTTTTCTGATTGGCTGCCCCTCATAAGCAAAAGATTTGAATAGTAGGTAGGTGAGGCTTCTGTGCTCGCAGTCAGACCTACACTATATTGCCAAAAGTATTCACTCAGCCATCCAAATCATTGAATTCAGGTGTTCCAATCACTTCCATGGCCACAGGTGTATAAAATCAAGCACCTAGGCATGCAGACTGCTTCTACAAACATTTGTGAAAGAATGGGTCGCTCTCAGGAGCTCAGTGAATTCCAGCCTGGTACCGTGATAGGATGCCACCTATGCAATAAGTCCAGTCATGAAATTTCCTCGCTACTAAATATGGTGGAGATTATGGTGTGGGGTTGTTTTTCAGGAGTTGGGCTCCACCCCTTAGTTCCAGTGAAAGGAACTCTTAATACTTCAGCATACCAAGACATTTTGGAAAATTTCATGCTCCCAACTTTGTGGGAACAGTTTGGGGATGGCCCCTTCCTGTTCCAACATGACTGCACACCAGTGCACAAAGCAAGGTCCATAAAGACATGGATGAGAGAGTTTGGTGTGGAAGAACTTGACTGGCCTGCACAGAGTCCTGACCTCAACCCAACAGAACACCTTTGGGATGAATTAGAGCAGAGACTGTGAGCCAGGCCTTCTCGTCAAACATCAGTGTCTGACCTCACAAATCCGCTTCTGGAAGAATGGTCAAAAATTCTCATAAACACACTCCTAAACCTTGTGGAAAGTTTTGTCGTTAGTTGCCTGTATTGAATAAACTAATGAGAATTACAATCCACTGAGGTATCAAGGAGGCTCACATCCACTCATATCCAGGACAAATTAATCTTGTTCACCACCAAATTAAAGTCTTTGGGTTCAGGAGTATTATGACTACATGGTCATAAAAGGCATGAAAATATATAAACCCATCAGTCTGATGGGCTACAACCACCCTAAAGTGGCACAAACCTACCACACTGGAGTCACTAATGTCTTCATTTTCCAAAAATAAATTTATGACTTTTTAAGGCTTCAAAGATCAGTGAACACCCTGCTTATCCAGAAGTATTTTCTTATCGTTTTGCCATTTTATCTAGGAACTGCAGTGATCACTGTGTTCTTGCAGCAAAATCCCATTACATTAATTTCAAGGTGAAAATTTATTAGGACTGACTTGATCATTTTTATACAAAAAATTAAAAAAAAAACACAATTGGCCTTGAATAAGATAATAAATGAGTACACCAGCAGCATTAAATGTCCTGACCAAGATTAAACCACTAAATGTCATTTTTCATCTGTACTACATTTGTATGAGGCTCATTTCCAATGTCTCTTTGAAGTTAGGATGAATAATAAGAATCCCAGTATTTTCTGAGCCTTACTGGTACATCTTTAATTGGGTATATTCTGGCCTGACATATAGTTGGTTTTAAGTGATGTGGTGAAGGTGTAAGCAGAGCATTTCCTATTGATACAGCCAACAGTTGTGGAATAATAATATGAGTCATTTGTTATCATATTCTTGATCACCAGGAAACTTAAACCCCAAACTTTCCTCTCTTTTTGCTATGTTTTTGGTCTCCGTCAGCTGCTGAAGGAAATATCTGACTCTTATGCTGCACCAGTAATGTCAAAAGTTAGTCTCTAACTGTGTAATTCTGGTTGGAGCTTACTCTCTGAAATAAGCAAAATGCATTAAACTTGTTGTTAATTTCCACAAAGGTGAGGAAAATACAAATTCAGATAAGAATAAATTTGTGCAGCTGGTGGTGTATTTAATACTTCAAATCTAGTTTTTATGGCATTATATATTTTTTTCACATGAGCAGCATTTAAATCTGCATGGAGCACATGGATAAGGGTCTAATATTTTAACCCCCCTCCTTACCTTGGCCTCCTTGATACCGGGGCACAGTTTACAGATGGTGGCGACTGCTACGTCCTCTGGCACAATCCCGTAACCGTCTTCGTCCACCTGGGCAAACTCGGCTGTCAGCCACTCACTCCGCATCTTGCTTCCAAGGCTGCCTTCAACTGCCACACCCCCTCCTTCACCTGGACCTCCTCCACCTCCCCCAGCCCCTCCAATGATTGAAGGGTGAGCCAACAGGTAGCGAAGACCTGTCACCCAGATGTTGGCCACATCTGCCGACAATGCAACCAAGTCTAGAGACTGTAAGGAGAGATGGATAATAAGATTACTGGATGGATGTAAACTAATGTTTGGTTTTTTTTTTCATTCTGACACTCAGCTAAGTTGGGCACATTGCTTTTTCCATTCTTACCTGGTAGTCATCGCCATGTATGATAGAGAAGGCTGCTTCTTCAGCCAGGTGTTCGGAGAGAGGGCCGTTATGGAGAAAGGTCTCTGTGCTCTTCCCAGTGCGGACTTCTCGAATGCTGGAAACGTCAAGCCGAGCCCGGTCCCCATCTTTCTTGGAAGGCTCCCAGCGTAAGCAGCTCAGGTCTGGATCCAGTGTGTAAAAACGACAGTAAACCCTGGAGTTGGGGCGAATCTTCTTCAGTTCACATCCTCCCTGCATGAATGCCAAACAGTCGGCTGCGCTGCTCACCTGTAAATAGAAATCACCAAAAACCTTACTGTCCAAGTGTGAATGTTTTTTCTTTGTTTTTTTTTGTTTTTTTCCAGACACAGCAAACTTTCAGTTTACTGGCATATGTCCTATTAAAGTCAAAGTGCTACTTTTGCTCTCTCCGACCTTGGAAAGATCTGGGCAAAAGAGGAGCTTCATAAACAGCATATATTGTAAGAAAGAGCCTAAACTCAGTTTTACATGGATCAAAATTTAAAGATTTATTTTAAGTCTGACTGGAACTAAACAAAGACATTAGCCACCTGGAACGGCCATTTTGCTAACCATATTAGGGATCTCTAACTGGGGAGACTTCCCTACTGACCTAATGACCAGAATTCCCTTTAAGTTTGTGCGTAACTTACTTTTGACAGATTTTTATCATTCATTTCCAATTTACCTTCTTCTCAGAGGGCATACTGCTGAAGGACACTGTCTTCTTCCTGCCTCCGCCCACCTTCTGCACTGAGGGATCCTGGGAAAAGAGAAAGATAGATGGCCTAAAGGTCAAAATGAGAAGCTTCGGCATGCGGGATTTATAAATCCATAAAAAACCTGGAAAAGTGACTGAATTTAAAAATACGATTGGAGATGTTTGGGAAAAGTCATAGAAATTTCCTACTCTGACCTTATTGCAGCTTAACTTTGATGAGATGCACATTTGCAAACTGCCAGGAAAATGTGAATTTCATAAAACTCTGTTTTCACTTCAACAAGTATGAAACACGGCTTAAAAACAGCTTGGGACTTGTATTGGAGAGGAGGTAGGAGTACCTAGGTATGCTAAAGGAGGTCTAACTCGTCATCAGTCATGACCCCAACCCTAGCCCTGAACCCTAACCCTAGTACTCTGTTTTGGAGAAAGCAAACTGTACTTTTTTGGGGAAAAAAATGTAAATAGTTTTTCGCGCATTCCTGGTTAGATTTTTATTTATTTATTTATTTTTTGGTCCCCTGAGAACAATTTTTAAAAAGCACAAAAATTATATCATAGGGTTAGGGTTAGGGTAGTTTAGGGACCTCAGAGGGTTACCGCATCACAGAGTTTTTCACTCCAGCTTCCCTCTCTTCCACTAACGGGACCATTTGGGGTGTTTTGCACAGAAACAAAGCCCCAGCTGGGCGCTAACTGTCCGACTGCACATAGCATCAGCTTAGCTTCTCTGGTTTTTACCTTGTCACTTGTGTGTCAGCATGGTAGAATGTGATTCTGGAGTATTTTGGTGTAAACTGGCCAGTGTTTATCTGGCTGTCTGTATGTGGACAGATTTTCTTATGTCATGATAGGGTCTCCGCTTGAAAAATGAAATTTCACAGGTGTGTAGTTGGACACACCTATCAAAGTCAGTTGATGATGATTGTTGGGTCAATATACAGTACTAATGTATATCATTGTTTTCTGATATTTTACAGAGAAAACAAAAATTTTATAAATAAGATGATATACTGCAGATTAAGGCTACGTCCCTACGTACATGGGTATTTTGGTAAACATAGCTGTTTCTATGCGTTTTGGCCTTTAGTCTACACGTAAACTGTGTTTTGGATCACTGAAAATGGAGCTTTTGAAAAACTCCTGCCAGGGTGAATATTTTCGGAAACTCTACTTTTGCATTTACATGTGGACGAGGAAAACTGAGATCTTGTCTTGCAACATCAGAGGTGTGCACCTTTATCTCTTTTTTTTTTTTTTTACATCAGACTGTGTGCAGTGTTATTGTTTGTGGGCCAGCATTTCTTCACAGCTTGGGTTATATCGTCACCTGTTGCTTTGCTTTGACAGCGCTTGAGATAGTTTTTTTGCGTTTTAATGTGGACAGAGATATTTTTCAAACTGAACTCAGAAAAATCCCCATTTTAAAAAATGCCTGTATACATGTGGACGTAGCCTAAAAGTAACCAAAAATTGCTGCATTATTAACCTTTATTATCAAATTCTAGAAGCTTTCTTTCGTACAACAGTGACAGTCATGAATCCTTGTTTTATGTCTTAATTTATATTTTTCTGGTGAAGATGAGGGGACATTTTAGAAGTAATGAATTTCTGTCTTTTGTTACAGTGTACACAAACACACAAACACACAAACACACACACCTGTTTCAAACTCTGCTGGGATTTCTACTTCCTGTCTCTGGCTTTGTGACACATTGATTGGCAGGTTCCTGTGCAAATGTCATTGTTAACTTTCATTAGAGCTAATGCATGGCCTTGACAATAGCTCGTCGCTGATTTCTAATGAGCTCCAACCACTGCAGCTGAAATGACAGCAGTAATTGCAATTGGCACAGAGTGCAGAGTTGGCCACATCTCTTTTATGCACTCCTTTCCTTTTACTCAATCGGCAACCAGTGCTTGGTTTGTATACACACAGTATACTGTGCTGATAGACAGAAATGACTCTAGGTGTATTTACAGTAAAGGCTGTTTTCCTTTAATATTGGAAATACACTCACTAGCCACTTTGTTGGGTACTCCTTTTCAACTGCTCGTTAACGCAAATATCTAATCAGCCAATCACATGGCAGTAACTCTGTGCATTTAGATACATATTTGTACATAGTCAAGATGACCTGCTGAAGTTCAAACTGAGCATCAGAATGGGGAAGAAAAGTGATTTAAGTGCCTTTGAACGCGGCATGGTTGTTGGTTCCACACAGGCTGGTCTGAGTATTTTGGAAACTGCTGATCTACTGGGATTTTTCCACAAAACCATCTCTAGGGTTTACAGAGTATGGTCTGACAACAACTATGGTTACAACCAAGGTGTGCAGAAGAGTATCTCTGAATGCACTACACGTCCAACCTTGAAGAAGATGGGCTACAGCAGCAGAAGACCACACCGGGTGCCACTTTTGTCAGCTAAGAACAGGAACTGAGGTTAGAATTCACACAGGCTCACCAAAATTGGACAATAGAAGATTGGAAAAACATTGCCTGGTCTGATGAGTCTACATTTCTGCTGTAGCATTTGGATGGTAGGGTCAGAATTTGGCACAAACAACATGAAACCAAGAATCCATCCTCCCTTGTATCGGCGGTTCAGGCTGGAGGTGGTAGTGTAATGGTGTGGGGGGTATTTCCTTGGCACATTTTGGGATCCTTAGTACCAACTGAGGATCATTTAAAAGCCACTTCCAGCAAACGTTTTAAACAACAGCTTGCGGGACTACACGCAAGCATTTCTCCTAGCATCCATTTGGTTTAAATCCCATAATCCTTCTTTTTACGTAGGCAGAGAGCTACACAAATGGACACCATCACAGAACCATAAACTGGCCTTTAGGCTATGAGCATTATCTGGTTTAGATTAATTATCTTATTTAGGCTAATGTATTGGTTCATTTTATTTAGTTGAAGCAAAGACAGCAGCTAACATTATCTGGCTTAGGCTAATGCAGCGACCAACGTTATCTTTTTTAGCTAACTTAGTATCTAACATAATGTTTAGGCTGATATTCTATTGTTTAGGCAAATGTAGTAGTTAAGGTGATGTTTTCCACAACAATTATAACTGATAATCAGCTTTACAGTCAGTTGAAAAATTATGTAAGCTACATCCCACGGACATTGTTGACTTTTGCGATAGCCTGTTTGTACAAGTAAACAACTGATACTCCTCTAAATGCAGTGTCTCCAGGTTAAAATTGAGCAACACCACAAGGAAAATTGGTTTATTCAGTCACTTATTTAACAAAAAATATCAATATGTGTAATATTCCTCTTTGGAAAAAGTAAGCACACTTTTGCCCCCAAAGAGAAGTAATACCTTCTTTGGCAGAAATAACTTCTTGTAACTATTTTGTATAATTGTCTGCCAAAATCCCTTTAGCTGCAAGATGTTTGAGGGTTTTTCTCCCATGATTTACCAGTCTTAAATCCTTTCTTAATTCCTTTCAAAATTTCTTTTGGACTCAAATCTGGGCTTTTATAGGCCAATTCTTATCCCCTTTTCCTTTTAGAACCATTCATTAGTAAATTTACTGGTGTGCTTAGAATTATTATCCTGTTGAAAGGATATTTCATTTCCAATTCAGCTTCAACTTTCAGACCGAGGGCCTCACATTATATCCAAGCACTCTTACGTGATACAGAATTCAGATAAGAATAGTTTAATAAAATGGCTGCAAACTGCCTAATCCCTAAGGCAGCAAACCCAAACTATAACATTTCCAGCACCGCTGGAATTCTTTTAAACCTTGACAGATTCATAGACATTTATACCCTTTTTTCTCATTGTCTTACCTTCACATGCAGAGTTTTTTGAAACTAAAGAATTATTTTATTCTTTATGACTCAAATAATTTCTCAAGATCTAGAAATACTCTTAACTTTCTATAAATTTTCACATAAGGTGGTGCATTTTGTTGAAAAACTGGCAATATTAAAGACTTCACTGAATTTTCACACTCCATTCGGTGGGTGGGATTGGGTCTCCTCTGGCCTGGTTTGACACCCTGTGGGTGCTATATAAATAAAATTGAATTTAATTGAACTGAGATGAATGATAACCCCAAATATATTAACAGCAAAGAAACACCAGACCCTAGGTTTTAATCTTTAGCAACTAATCTGGAATCCCTGATCCTAATTTTATGAAACTGAAGGTGTAATTACAGTCCATTTTATGTATTATTTGTTTCGGTATATCACCTTTATCTGAAGGCACCATTTCAAAGAGGATTATTATTGTTCATGCTCAAATATATCTAAAAAGTCAACAATTACCAAAGGAAGTATTTTTTTACATGATTATAGCAGACAATTTTTTTTGGCTGACCCCACCCCTCTATTTATTGTTATATCAATATTATCTATGCAAGTAACAGTACTTTTACTTGAGTACAATTTTTTAGAATATTGTTCTGATTTTTCAAAATTCTGTGTCTTTTCCTTAGTGGGAAGGAAAACGAAAAATGGTGAAGCCGGTACACACCAGACAGATAAGGACAGGACAAACCCAACAGTGATTACCTCTTGAGAAAAGGAAGGGAACAAGGCAGAAAAAAACGAAGAGTTGAAAATCATTGCCTCATCCCATTCGGTACACAAACACATATTGATTTCCAATTCCTATATTCTCACACCTCTCAGTACACAAAGCGACACGGACAAGCAGCAAGGTCAGAGATTTCACTGAGGGCTTGTTTGTCTTTATTCACATTACTGTCCCACAGAATGTCTTTTTTATTAAGTTGGTCAGTGAGGAGGCTGGACAGAAGAGCTTACAGAAAGCAGGTCAGTGGGTATTTAGGTGGACAGATCAGGGTAGGGAGTGGCCATAGACTGCATCTCTCTGGCTGTGTTAGTGATGCTCTGGGGCAGCATGGACAGTTGGGAACACTGACGTTGGTGGCTGTCGTTACTAATCCGACATGTGCATGTTGCAAGCCAGCATGTTTCCACTGTCACTTTGACATCTCACTGCATAACACACAATGCCATCCAGGAAAGTAAGGCCATGTCCTTAAAAAAAGCCTTTAATGCAGAGTTCTGTTTGGCCTCAAAAGGGCATCTATCAGTTATAATCCACAGTCTGCATTAAGCTCTCTGGTTTGTTTGACTTCGCCACTCTCTTTAACTCAGATTTGATCACTCTCTCCATCACTGAGTAACTGCCAGGGGAAAGAATAAATCAGCACAGATGCAGAGACAGTACAGAGAAATGGAAATGGAACCAAAAGCTGGAGGCAAGAGGAGATGTAAGAAAGGTCAGGCTAGACAAATTAAGAGACTGGGTTGAAAATGAAAGGTTGGCCTTAAGTGGATTTGCAAGAAACAAACAAAATGGAGAGAATGGCTTGAAAATTGCACACAAGCACAAATAAAATATTCAGTGCAAAGGAGCAAAGATGAGAGATGAAAAGAGGACTGTGATGCAACAAGTGGAGATGCAGAATGCAGGCCAATAGGAGACAGGACCAAAAGTAGAATACGTGGTTACAGAACAACAGGTCATTGTGTTGGAAAGCCTTGGACAGCAGATAAAGTGGTTACAGCAGCTGGCTCTTCACCATGGACAGCCACACTATTTCCTCTCATGTGCACAACCACAAACAAAAAGGTTATGAAAAGAAGATTATCAAATAGGTGTAGGTATATACCTATCATAGGTATATACCTAAATAGGTATAGAAAACCCAAAATCAATTTGTACTTTTTGTATTTAATTTCTCTCACTGGCTTTGTAAATGGCATAAACAAGATTTGATGATGATGTATGTTTTCAGGAAAATAAAGAATGGCACATCTGAGTCTTCACAACTCCAGCTTGCTGGCCATCAGGCTCAACTGTCTGCAGCAGTTTGAGTGGGGAAAAACAAAAGGCCAGATGTGAGAGGCTTTGAAAAAGGCTGTGAAGGTTGACTTTCAGACTCAAGCAGATATTCTGTAAGAAACTACTACTGACGAATAACTGCTCTGAGTCTCTGAAATGGACCCTTACCACAGAATAATGATGTGAAGCCCAAATATCTCAACTGCCACCTGGTGGATGGTTACAGTGTAGGTCTTAAAACCTCCTCCATGAGCCTAACTAAAACATCAAAGTGCACCTCAGATAAATGTCTTATTATGTTGAGATTATCTTAAGTGTTCATTTTTCTGATCCGTTTGTCTTAGATTAGTTATTCGATGCTGTGGAAGATGTGCGTTATCATAGCAAAAAACTGTAGAGCACCAGTGCGCCTCTGTTTGTCAGCTGTACTTAAAAACAAGAAAGGACTGTTCTTTCTCTTAAGAATGTGATAGAGCCATAGTCAGTACAAAGGTACGAGTGTAAAGGTGGAAGTAGCTACCAGTTTCCATTCTGAAGTGTCCAGTCTGGCATTTTGGACATTGCCATCCTGTTTTTTGTTTTGGTTTGGGGTTTTTTTCAGCATGGGGGGGATTACTGGGAGCCCAAGCACAGCGAATTGATAATCACAAGGTAGCTACACACTAATTACCCTGATTTACCATCTGTTTAACTCTAAACTAGACCATAATTTACAAAATGAACATCGTGCTGTATTAAAAAAGATGCTAATTTAGTGACTGAAACCATAAACTCATTAGGAAAACTGTGTATTCAGGTAACAAATGAGATATTAAGTAGGGTAATTTTCTCCTAGCTGTATGTACAATGAAACTTATTTTTGGTGCCAGAGCCAACTCCTCCTGCTGGCCATTAGAATGAATGTAGGTTTACAATAGTTCACTTTTTCAACCCAGGGGTTATGCTCATTGTATATATAGTCTATGGATTTAGCTACAGTATGTCTGTTCCAAAACAGAAAACCAGCATCTTAGTTTAGTGATGATTATTGTCACAGCTGCATTCTTTAGGGTAGGGATTTCACTTTACGTAGTAGTCATTAGTGGAAGAAGTTACCCATGTAGTGTGCAATATTTTCAAATAAAGAAAGGTTAGAAATCAGCACAGTATGGATAACAGAGTCGTTCCAACCATTCCCAAGTTTGGCCAGAGCAGGAATCCTTCAGCGAGGGAAGTTAACAGTTGGTAGGTCTGATGTGAGTCTTAATGGTTGTGTTATGTATTATGTCTTACTGTGTGTGAATTTTAACGATGTGTACTATTATATTTCCTGTTCCTGAAGTATTCTTCAAATATTAATGGAAACTACTGCCAGTATGACTTTATGTGTGTCATATTGGAAGTATTGCTCTGTAAGAATCCCTTTTTGAGCTCACTGTATATGTAATCCTGTTTGGACTGGATGTTTTATGGTGGGTTAAATGTCACTTTTCTTGTATTCTACAAGAATAATGTCGGCTCAAGGCAGCTCAGTGTGACATACACAAAACTGCTACTTAGCAGTGATTTTCCTTCATTTTTATAATACACATATCTGGAATGCTGTAGGCAACGTATAGACTACTTTTGGTACAGTTCAATGATCGAATACTCCTCATCTTCCCAGTAATCTTGCCACCAGGTCTGAAACTGACTAAAGGCATTTGCTCCATGCCGGACAGCAAGATCTTTCTAGCATTGTTGCAGTTTATCCCAGAGGGGATGCAGGCATGTCAAGTTTAGTCCCACACCAAACTGGGAAAACAATTTTTCACTAAGCTGGTTTGATGACCAGGGGGCACTGTTACGTTGAAACAGTAAAAGCAAAACTGAAAGTGCACCATAGCATGTGAAAAGAGAGCTACAAAGCACATGCTGCTATGAATAACAAAACTAAGCCATGCTTTTAAATTCAATCTTCTTACACTGTAAAACTTGATAAGTTGGCTTTGCTTCATTTTCTAAAGAAAATGTGTAACGTTACATTAAGAGGGGCGAGTTATACCAGCTGGTTTATTT